>JACCIX010000380.1:30000-180672 GCA_025506515.1 Flaveria trinervia
ACATATACATATACATACATATACCTAACATACATATACATATACATAACATATACATATACATATACATTACTATACATATACATATACATATACATATACATTAATATACATATACATATATATATCATATACATATACATTACTATACATATATATTACATATACATATACATATACATATACATTACATATACATATACATATACATATACATATACATATACTATATAGATACATACACATATATACATATATATACATATATATACTTATGCCTATATTATATACGTATACATATATATATAGGTATGCGTATACATATATACTTATATATATATATATATATATATATATATATAATATTCTATATATATATATATATATATGTGTGTGTGTGTGTGTGTGTGTGTGTTATGTATAATGTGTATATAGGTTTATATATGTGTATATTGTGTATATATATAATGTATATCTATGTATATATTGTATATATATGTATATATGTGTATATATATATATTATATATGTGTATATATGTATATATGTATATATGTGTATATATATGTATTATATATATATGTAGCTATATATGTATATATATGTATCTATGTTAGTATATATGTTGTATATATATGTATATATATGTATATAGGTGTATATATATGTATTAGATATATATGGTATATAGATGTATATGTTGTATATATATGTATAATGTATATATGTGTATATATATGTATAATATTACTATATGTGTATATATAATGTTATATATATATACTTGTATATATTTATGTCTATATATATGTAATATGTGTGATAATATGTATATATATGTATGTTAATATATGTATATATGTGTATATATATGTATATCTGTATATGGTATGTTTTGTGTATATATATATCTTTATAATGTATTATATATATGGTATGTGTGTATATATATATATATTGTATATATATATATATATGTATATATATATATAATAAGAAATATGTATCTATGTGTGTATATATATACATATATACATATATATTGTACCACCCGGTTATTTTTAAAAGACAAGATATAAAGAATAAAAAAAGAAAACTATAAGGTCTAAGTGGAGGGACCAAAAGTGTAAAAAGGACAAAAATCTTTGAGAAGTTGGTGTAAAGGGGGCATGGCCACCCACCCTCTTTTCACTCATCATCTTCTTCGGTTTTAGAGAGAGAGCAAAGAAACTCTCGGCTAGTGAAAGAAGAAAAAGAAGTGAACGAATTCAAGGTAAGAATTCGTGTTTTTATGTGTTTATAACGGGTTTTATCCAGTTACATGCTTATGTGCTTATGGGTTGTGTTTGTGCTCGGGTGTGTGTGTTTTTGGATGTTGTTTCTAGGTGTTTCGAACTCTTTGCAAGCGGGTTAAAAGGAAGGACACCCAAGTTGCACCAGGTGAGTTCTAGACCCTGGTTTTTACTTGTTTTAAACTATCTTTGGGGCTGAAAATGTATGAAAATGGTTTTTATAAAGTTCATGTATGTTTACCCGTATGCTTTGTGCATGTTGTATGTTGATTTTGAAGTGCTTATAGATTATTCATGTGTAGAATAGCCATGTTAAGCTTAGAACAGATGGGTTTGATAATTTGAGTTGAAAACATACTAGGAACATGTTGAACAGAAGGTTCATGCGCCTGAAAATGCCTTAGATAGAATTAAGTGTAATCCATGCGCCTAAACAGTAGCCCATGCGCCTGAGATTACCTTAGAAACGTTTAAGTATAGCCCATGCGCCTGAAAAGTGGTCCATGCGCCTAGAAATATTAGTCAGACGACTAAGTGTAGAGCTCATGCGCCCCAATAGTGCCCATGCGCCCAAGTGGCTCATGCGCCTAAGTGTCCATGCGTCCAAATTTCTCATGCGTCTAAGTGTTCATACGCACAAATAGTGCCCATGCGCCTGAATAGTTCATTCGCCTAAAGTGAAAATGTTTTAAGTGTTGGCTGATGCGCTTACATAGTGATGAAACGCACGAATAGGGCTCATGCGCCCAAATAGTTCTCATGCGCCCAAATAGTTCTCATGCGCCCAAATAGTTCCCATGCGCCTAAGCACTAGAAATTTTTATAAAATTTTCTGGGAGTCTGTGCTTTAGGTTTTGACCGAGGTTGACTAAGGTCTTATTAATGATGATGTTCCTGCATGATATGATTACTTATGATTGTTCCTTATTATTGTTATTGCTTTTATTATTACTACTTATAGTATGTGACTTTACGTGGTATTTTATTATCGTAACGTAAAGTATACCGTAATAATAAAGTGAAAGAGCAATAAAGAAAAGAAGAGGAACATTAATAAAATGTTAACAAGTCTTGCAAGCTTATAGGAGGTACACGACCGTGTTGTCGTTAGCTCAACTGTGTTGGGGGTTAGCTAACCTTTTATGCACACAGGATCAATCAATTAAGATTGGCAGGACCTTTGTAGTGTACCCTGGGTGATTGGGTCGGCCTTGTACACACTACACAGAACCCTTTCGAGGCTATACAATTGACCCTTTCGGGGGATACAGTTGACCCTTTCGGGGGATACAGTTGACCCTTTCAGGGGATATAGTTGACCCTTCGTGGGATATAGTTGACCCTTTCGAGGGATATAGATGGCCCATCACCCATTTTCCATCACGCATATAGTTGGGGTATTGCTCACTGGTCCATACAGAAAGTGAAACATAAAGTTAAAAGTTTACAGACAAGGCATACAGTACAGAGAACGAACTATATTTGTTCATACAGTTAATGTGTGCTCGCATATACAGTATAGAGTTGTATTTTACAGAAAAGAGTATTTTCATATACAACATATAGAAAGTATTTTATTACTTATAAAACTAGAGCTCACTCAGCAACGCTGACTTTTATACATTTTCAGTTGGTAGGTAATTATTGCTGAGGATGGCACGAGGGTGAAGCTACTTGGCAGGGAAAGACTGACATCCATTCGTATTCTATGTTACTGTTGTTTTGTAATGCAGTAAAACAATTCTTCTGTAAACAGATAAATGATGATGTATTACTTAACAACAGTGTTTTAAATGAAATGAATGGTTTTTGATAAATCATTTCCGCTTTTTAAGTTTGTATAATTGAAATATTTAATATTTTAATTGTTGTGATTGACCAACTGTGAGGTTTTCGGGGATGGGGCCTTACAAGTTGGTATTAGAGCCAATGTTTAAGAGAATTGGGTTAAGTAAAACTTTTAAAACCTAAACTTAAACTGAAAATGGGACAAATGGAGGGATGTCAGCCCGAGTAGCTACGTGCCATCAGGTATGTCTTTTGCTAATGATAACCGGTATTAAGTGTGCATGCTATTTGATTATGTGCTCTTAGTAGATTTAGATACTGATTAAGTGAGGATAGGAGATGCTTGGGGTGTGAAGAGTAAAGTAAGTGGCTAATCACAACTGGCCACTGTAATTAGGGACTTACTATACTTGACATAAACTGAGTGTTACCTTGAATGACTGTGTTAGTGTTTGAATCTTATAGTGTGCTTTTAGAGGATGGCTGGCGGTAGATCTTTAAAAGCCTCTCGTGGTGGAGGTCACGGTGTTGCTCCGTGACCTAAGAGAGGGAGACCCAGAGTCGAGAAAGTGGTTCATGAAGAACCAGAGACCCATCCGGAGGGTGGTGACGAGAGCACCAATCTAAGAGCCTCAGTAAAGGAGGCTGTGGTGGAAGAGGTTAACCAGGTCATGCAGACGATTTTACCGTCTGTGGGGACCGAAGTGATCAAGGTGGTTAAGGAAGGGGAAAGGAAGGAAAGAACAGGTCCTCAGGAGGACGAGAACAACCAGAGCCGGAAACGGTTCTCTCTAATGATGAGGACGAGGAAGAAGAAGAGCCTGCGCCGGAGGCGACCGAGGCTGCAACTATGGGGCATTTATGAGATGCAAGCCCCCTACTTTCGATGAGAACGGCACTGCTGCAGCTGCTCACCGATGGGTGGGAAATGGAGGTGTCCTCGATATCAGTGAATGCATGAAGATCAGAAGGTGAAATTCACTACCCACTCCTTTGTGGACTCGGCTTTGTGCTAGTGGGACAACATTGTCCAAGCCGAGGGTAGCAGGGCCATTGGAAGAATAAGATGTTCTGAACTAAAGAAGTTAGTGATTGAGGAATTGGCTGGAAGATTATATGATGACATATCCGTAGGCACATGATCGCCGCCCGGCCGAGCACTTTCAGGTCGGCGGTGACTTGGCTGGCAGATTATATGATGAGACAGAAGTGGTGGTGGTGGTTGAGATGAATAAGAAGGATGGTGGTGGTCGGAACTGGAATGGGAAATGGTTTGGACGTGGTAGAGCCGCTCCGAACAATAAGCGGCAAAGGTGGGTGACCGACGTGTGGTCACATCTGGTGCAGGGATAAAGAAGTGTGGCAAATGTGGAAGGGAGCATACTGGTGAGTGCAGGATGGGAATGAATGTATGCTTCAGGTGTGGCCAACCTGGCCATATTGCTAGAGACTGTAAGAAGCCGAGGGTAGAGAGCTCTGGGGCAGAGAAGAAGAAGCCGGAAGAAGGAGGGCAGATGGCAGGTGCTAGAGCTTACACCATGACCCGGGAGGAAGCCAGAGCTGATCCCGATGTTGTGTTAGGTATGTTTCTGGTAAACCAAACTTGTGCCTCTATATTGTTTGATTCTGGTGCTAGTATGAGTTTTATTTCTACTACTTTCTGTGCTAAGTTGCCTGTTATTAGTAGAAAGGTCAGTTCACCATTCGATGTAAAAACTGCTATTGGTAAGTCCACTAGAATTACTAACGTGATAGAGACTATGCCATAGAACTAGAAGGTCATAGGTTTGCTTCTAGGTTACATGTGATACCCCTAGGTGGATTTGATGTAGTACTAGGGATGGACTAGTTAGCAATCTATGAGGCAAACATCGTGTGTCGCAAGAAGATGATTCGATTAGTTGCATCCGATGGGAGTGTGGTTATGATTTATGGAGATCGCGTCACGACGATTCCGAAAGTGATTTCGATGGCGGTGGCAGGAAAGTGCATGAGGCGTGGATGTAGTGCATACTTGGCCTCCGTAAAGGATGTAGACGCGCCAACACCACAACTATCTGATGTACTAGTTGTGTGTGACTTTCCGGATGTGTTTCCAGAAGATTTACCCAGCGTGCCACCGGATCGTGAGATTCAGTTCAAAATTGATTTGATACCTGACACTCAACCCGTTGCCAAAGCACCGTATCGGTTAGCTTCGACAGAAATGAAGGAACTCATGGAACAGTTGTAAGAGCTGCTCGATAAGGGGTTCATTAGACCGAGTATCTCTCCCTGGGGTGCTCCGGTCTTGTTTGTGAAGAAGAAAGACGGTAGTATGAGGATGTGCATTGACTATCGTGAGCTGAACAAGTTGACGGTGAAGAACCGATACCCCCTACCAAGGATAGATGATCTGTTTGATCAGCTCTAAGGTGCCAGTTGGTTTTCAAAGATAGATCTTCGATCTGGTTACCATCAGCTGAAAGTGAAGGAGCAGGATATCCCTAAAACAACTTTTCGAATGCACTACGGTCACTACGAGTTCCTCGTTATGTCATTTGGTTTGACCAATGCGCCAGCTGCCTTTATGGATTTGATGAATTGGGTGTGCCGGCCTATGTTGGATAGATCAGTAATTATGATCATTGATGACATTCTGATTTACTCGAGGAGCGAAGAAGAGCATGCCGGTCACATTCGGGAGGTGTTAGAGACCTTAAGAAGGGAGAAGTTGTACGCCAAATTCTCCAAGTGCGCATTCTGGTTACGCGAACTTCAATTCTTAGGTCACATGATAAATCCAGTGGGGATTATGGTAGACCCTGCTAAGGTGGAGGCTGTGATGCAATGGAAGTCTCCAAGGACACCATCCGAGGTTCGTAGTTTCTTGAGGTTGGCGGGGTATTATCAAAGATTCATTTAGGACTTTTCCAAGATCGCTTCTCCACTGACCAGTTGACCCGAAAAGATGTAAAGTTTACGTGGGGCCAAGCTCAAGAACAGGCATTCGAGGAATTAAAGGTAAGGTTGACTCAAGCTCCTGTCTTGTCGTTACCCGAAGGAAGCGAGGATTTGGTAGTATACTCAGATGCTTCTTACTGGGGGTTGGGGTGTGTATTAATGCAGAGATGGAAGGCTATAGCCTATGCATCCTGACAGTTGAAAGTTCATGAGGTCAACTACCCTACTAATGACTTGGAGCTAGCGGTCGTGGTCTTTGCACTAAAGATTTGGAGGCACTATCTGTACGGGACGAAGTGCACTATTTTCACTGACCATAAGAGCTTGAAGTACTTCTTCGAGCAAAAAGATCTAAACATGAGGCAGAGGAGGTGGTTGGAGCTCATAAAAGATTATGATTGCGAGATCCACTATCATCCGGGAAAAGCCAACGTGGTGGCTGATGCTCTTAGCCAAAAGGAGAGGCCCGAGCCGATTCGGGTGAAAGCATACCAACTGATCATGACCACTGATGTAATGAAGCAAGTCAAGGAGTTTCAGGTTAAGGCACTGAAAGAAAAACATCTAAACTCTAAAAGAATGAGAGGTCTGGTTGGAGAATTGAGTGAAAACACACTTGGTGTTAAAACTCGATTTGGACAGGTGTGGATTCCTTGTTTCGAGAATCTACGTGTGAGGATTTTGGATGAAACTCACAAGACTTGATAATCCATTCATCTTGGTGCCACAAAGATGTATCAAGACATGAAGAAAGATTATTGGTGGCCGAGTATGAAACGTGACGTGGCAGAGTATGTGAGTAAGTGCCTTACTTGTTTGCAAGTGAAGGCGGAACATCAGAAGCCGTATGGGGCCTCAGATTCGCACGCGTGTATAATGATCATAACCATATGCATTGCATTCACAACATCACAGCAATCAATTACCAGTCCCAAACATGATGTCCTACTACTAACCAACATCCAAACAATACATGATCACAAATGTCCAAATATCATTCATGATTATCTCAACATCACAAACAACCAAATTATCATATTTTACCACATTAGACTTTATCCATGATCATACTAACATGCTCCTAACATCCCAGATAGGTTCAAACTACCATCTTTCACACTTTACATAAATAAAGTTTCCCTTTTGGGAAAGCACATCCCAAAATCTATCAAATACCCAATATACTCATGGATTCATCAATAACATACCAATTCAAACTCATGTCATCATCTAAGCATGATCAACAACATTCAAACATCATAACTCATCAATTCATATCCTAAAAAGTTACTATCTTTAGTAATGTATGAACTATAACATGTGTTCTTGAATTTCCAATGATCACAACCACAATCTAACATCTAATTATCACCATGAACACATCCATAACATTATATCATCCATAGTTCAACATTACATTCAAATAAAGTTACTATTATTAGTAACCTATGAACATCAACACTAAATCATCAATTTCTTGCAAGATCCATGATTCCTAACATTCATACAACTTATTAATCATCACACATTCATCAAACAATCATCATTCATCCATAATCATGCCCAAAATCGAATTAGGGTTTGACTAGAATCAAAACCCATGATTAAACCACTAAAAACTTGTAATTCATCCATGATCGACGTTAACTAACATATATTCAACATAACTAACGTATAAACATCGCCAAACAACATCCAATTGGATCTCATAAGGGTCAATCTCGCACCCAAGGTTCGGCCATAAACAAAAACCCATAAAAACATGAAAAATCTAACCTTTAAACGAGTTATAACTTGCAATTGATGATTCCAACAAGTTGTGCACCTTGTAATCGAACGAAATCGAGGTTTAGGGCTTGATCTTGGTTGAAAATCGAAGATGGATAGGGAGAGGGGTGAAGTCGCGGCCGAAGGGTGGGGGGTTAGGGTTTGGGGTTTTGTTTTATTAAATTTTAATTTACACATTTACCCTTTTAACCCTTGTAATTTGTATTTTATAAAAACTAGGCTTTAACTCTTTGTAAGTGTTTTTAACTTCATAATATAAAAATATAAACTTATGAAATTCATTATATATCTTATCTTTATAAAACACAAGAAATACGAATAAATAGGCACATTTCCGCGTTACGCGATTAATTTTCTAATTAAACCTTTTAAAAATGTGTAAACACACAAACATAACCCAATATTCACATAATCACTTAGATTCACACCAAATTACATTATCCATTATTATTAGCTCACCAACGTTAAACGACAACTAGTGTGTGCTCATGACACGTGTAAACAAGACTTAACGGAACTAACGGAGTTTGGTAACGGAAATTTACCGGATGTCACATACATATACATATACATATACATATACATATACATATACATATACATATACATATACATATACATACATTATACATATACATATACATATACATATACTATACATATACATACCATACATATACATATACATATACATATACATATACATATACATATACATATACATATACATATACATATACATTATACATATCATATACATATACATATACATATACATATAATATATAAACTATACATATACATATACATATACATATACATATACATATACATATACATATACATATATATATACATACACATATATACATATATATACATATAATACTTATGCCTATATATATACGTATACATATATATATAGGTATGCGTATACATATATACTTATACATATATATATATATATATATATATTATATATATGTGTGTGTGTGTGTATGTATATATGTGTATATATGTGTATATATATATATGTATATAATTATATATGTGTATATATATGTATATATGTGTATATATATTATATGTATATATGTGTATATATCTGTATATATATGTATATATGTGTAATATATGTAGATATGTGTATATATATGTATATATATATGTATAATGTGTATATATATGTATATATGTGTATAATATGTATATATATGTATATATGTGTATATATATGTATATATATAATATTGTTATATATGTATTGTGTGTATATATACTTATATATGTGTATATAGTGTATATATATGTATATATGTATATGTGTATATATATATGTATATATATATGTATTATATATATGTATATATATATGTATTATGTGTATATATATGTATATATATGTATGTATATATATGTATTATGGTGTATATATATTATATATGTAATATGTGTATATATATATATACATATGTACATATATATATGTATGTATATACATATATATGAATATATATATACATATATATATGTATATATGTATACATATATGTGTGCGTGTGTGTGTGTATATATATATATATAATATATATATATATATATATGTGTATATATATGTATATATATATATATATGTATATGAATATGTATATATGTGTGTATATATATACATATATACATATATATTGTACCACCCGGTTATTTTTAAAAGACAAGATATAAAGAATAAAAGAAAGAAAAGCTATAAGATCTAAGTGGAGGGACCAAAAGTGTAAAAAGGACAAAAATCTTTGAGAAGTTGGTGTAAAGGTGGGCATGCCGCCCACCCTCTTTTCACATCATCATCTTCTTCGGTTTTAGAGAGAGAGCAAAGAAACTCTCGGCTAGTGAAAGAAGAAAAAGAAGTGAACGAATTCAAGGTAAGAATTCGTGGTTTTTATGTGTTTATAACGGGTTTTATCCCAGTTACATGCTTATGTGCTTATGGGTTGTGTTTGTGCTCGGGTGTGTGTGTTTTTGGATGTTGTTTCTAGGTGTTTCGAACTCTTTGCAAGCGGGTTAAAGGAAGGACACCCAAGTTGCACCAGGTGAGTTCTAGACCCTGGTTTTTACTTGTTTTAAACTATCTTTGGGGCTGAAAATGTATGAAAATGGTTTTATAAAGTTCATGTATGTTTACCCGTATGCTTTGTGCATGTTGTATGTTGATTTTGAAGTGCTTATAGATTATTCATGTTTAGAATAGCCATGTTAAGCTTAGAACAGATGGGTTTGATAATTTGAGTTGAAAACATACTAGGAACATGTTGAACAGAAGGTTCATGCGCCTGAAAATGCCTTAGATAGAATTAAGTGTAATCCATGCGCCTAAACAGTAGCCCATGCGCCTGAGATTACCTTAGAAACGTTTAAGTATAGCCCATGCGCCTGAAAAGTGGTCCATGCACCTAGAAATATTAGTCAGATGACTAAGTGTAGAGCTCATGCGCCCCAATAGTGCCCATGCTCCCAAGTGGCAAATGCGCCTAAGTGTCCATGCATCCGAATTTCTCATGCGTCTAAGTTTTCATACGCACAAATAGTGCCCATGCGCCCGAATAGTTCATGCGCCTAAAGTGAAAATGTTTTAAGTGTTGGCTGATGCGCCTACATAGTGATGAAACGCCCGAACAGGGCTCATGCGCCCAAATAGTTCTCATGTACCCAAATAGTTCCCATGCGCCTAAGCACTTAGAAATTTTTGTAAAATTTTCTAGGAGTCTGTGCTTTAGGGTTTTGACCGAGGTTGACTAAGGGCTTATTAATGATGATGTTCCATGCATGATATGATTACTTATGATTGTTCCTTATTATTGTTATTGCTATTATTATTATAACTTATAGTATGTGACTTTATGTGGTATGTTATTATCGTAACGTAAAGTATACCATAATGATAAAGTGAAAGCGCAATAAAAAAAAGAAGGGAACATTAATAAAATGTTAACAAGTCTTGCAAGCTTATAGGAGGTACACGACCGTGTTGTTGTTAGCTCAACTGTGCTGCGGGTTAGCTACCCTTTTATACACACAGGGTCAATCAATTGAGATTGGCAGGACCTTTGTAGCGTGTCATAGGTGATTGGGTCGGCCTTGTACACAGTACACAGAACCCTTTCGAGGGATATAGTTGACCCTTTCGAGGGAAACAGTTGACCCTTTCGGGGGATATAGTTGACCCTTTCGAGGGATACAGTTGACCCTTTCGAGGGATATAGATGGCCCATCACCCGTTTTCCATCGCGCATATAGTTGGGGTATTGCTCGCTGGTCCATACAGAAAGTGAAACATAAAGTTAAAAGTTTACAGACAAGGCATACAGTACAGAAAACGAACAATATTTGTTCATACAGTTAATGCGTACTCGCATATACAGTACAAAGTTGTATTTTACAGAAAAAAGTATTTTCATATACAACATATAGAAAGTATTTTATTACTTATAAAACTAGAGCTCACTCAGCAACGCTGACTTTTATACATTTTCAGTTGGCAGGTAATTATTGCTGAGGATGGCACGAGGGTGAAGCTACTCGGCAGGGAAACACTGACATTCATTTGTATTCTATGTTACTGTTGTTTTGAAATGCAGTAAAACAATTCTTCTGTAAACAAATAAATGATTATGTATTGCTTAACAACAGTGTTCTAAATGAAATGAATGGTTTTTGATAAATCATTTCTGCTGCTTAAGTTTGTATAATTGAAATATTTAATGTTTTAATTGCTATGATTGACCAACTGTGAGGTTTCCGAGGATGGGGCCTTACATATATATACATATATACATATATATGTGTGTGTATACATATATATGTATTATATATATGTATATATATATATGTATATATGTATATATACATGTGTATATATATGTATATATATGTATGTATATATATATATATATATGTATATATATATGTGTGTGTATATATATATATATGGGAGGGATCAAATGAAAACCATGTTTATAATTAAAAATTGTGAAAACCATGGGTTACATTGGTTACATATATGTAAGTATGTGTTAGAAAGTATACAACTAAGAGTTACATATATGTATGGGTTATGTATGTGTAAGTACGTGTTAGCAAGTGTACAACTAAGAGTTACGTACATATAGCTCCTACAAGTTACGTATACGTAGTTGTTTCATCATCAACAATGTTACTTGGAGTTTATATGAAAAATTATAATGATCTTGAAAAATATGGTTGAATTTTATTTAAATATATTTTAAATAATTAAAAAGTTAAATTAATTATAAATTATGTGATTGGGTAGTGGTAGTTTTCATGTTTTTAATTATAAACATGGTTTTCATTTAATCCATCCTCTGTATATATGTGTGTATATATATATATAGATAGATATAGGTTCCACTAAAAGATCATATATCCTAAAAAGTGTAGGAAGAGTTTTAGTAATGACACGTGTCATTAAGGTAGTGTTTGTTTAAAAGGGCAAATGCACATCAAATGCATCTTAACCATACACAATATTAATCTAACGATTAAAAATGTTTCCTAGTCTTTTTAAACACACCATCCTTTTTAGAATAACCCCCTATATATATATGGGATAGTTAAAATTAGAACCACTTTTTTTATGAGAACTCTAGGAACCATGTATATATATATACGTGATATATATACGTATATATATTGTAACACCCGATTATTTATTTATTTATTTTGAAGCCGACTAAAGAAGAAAAGAAATAAAGTCCAAAGTCAAGGGATCAAACTCGCCAACGAAAGAAAGTCGGGTGAGTTGGAGTATATAAGGGAAAGGGCAGCCCTTACCCTCTCCCCCACACTCACAAATCAGCCAAAGAAAGAGGAGAAGAGAGAAAGAAGAGAAAAAGAGGAAAAGTGTTGGTTCGGGTTGGTTCGAGTAGCCAAAGTTATTGAGAAATGAGTCAAACCGAAGCTCTACTAGTCGTGGTCGGTTGTGTGAGTTCTAGGACCCCTCTTTTACTTGTTGTCGAACGATTTTGGGGCTGGAAAACAGCTGAAATCGGGTTTTTGAGCGTGTGTATGTTTGACCCGTTTGTGCATGTGTATGTGTATGTATGATGCGTTTGTGGCTTGATTGTGAACTTGAGTGTGCTTGAATGGTGTCGTGGTATGCATCCCTAAGGTTTAGGATGGTCGATTTGGGCTTAAAATGGGTTTAGATGAGTTTGGAGGCCGAAAACCCTCGGCTGCAATCGGGATGAACTGCATTCTGCATCAGCTAGGGCTAGGCGACCGACTGGAGGCCGAATGGAGGCCATACGCCCGATTAGGGTGCGATTGGGGTCCATTCGCACGATTGAAGGTCCAGTCACATAAGTGCTCATCCGCATTAATCCCATTCGCATGAGGTTCATCCGCATTGTCCATTCGCACGACCGAACGTTCATTCGCATGGGTATTCATCCTCATTAGTTCATTCGCATAGTGTTCAGTCGCATGGAGGCCACGCGACTGAAGGGTGTCCATACGCCCGAATAGGGCTGTTGCACCCGTGGGAAGCGTAGTTAGACTTCTGACTTTCGGAGAAAGGGCAGATGTAAGTTTTGACGTAAAGGTTTTCGTAAGAGCATGTAAGATGACGATCGAGGCCTTAGAGAACATGTTGGGCATGATGATGATGAAGTTGCATGTTTACGCTTGTTGTGTATGAATGATGTTGCCCTTTATGATGATGATGAATGTGTATGAAAGGTTCCTTATTATGATGTATGTTATCTTTCTTGTGGCTTTACGTGTCTTGCTAATGAATGAATGAAGTATTATGTAACGTTAAGTGAAAGATAATGAAAGGGGAACATAAAGTAAGAATGCATGCATTATTGAATGATGAACGAACGAACGAAAGGCTTGCAAGCACATATATCAGGTGAGCAACATCGTTAGGATTGTAATGAGGTGAGCAACTCGATGGTTGCAAGAGACTCGGATGGCGTGCCATCGATGAGAATGGCAATGAGGTGAGCAACCCTGTTGTTGTAACAGACTCGGTTGGTATGCAATCCTTGAGACTGCTATGAGGTGAGCACCCCTATGGTTGCAACAGACTCGGACAGTGCGTTATTGTGAAGTTGCCCTGAGGTGAGCCACCCTATGGTTGCAAGAGACTCGGATAGCATGCTATCGTTGAAATTGGCAATTTGGGGTGAGCAACACTATGGTTGTAACAGACTCGGATAGCGCGAAGTCGTTGGGATTGTTAATGAGGTGGGCGACCCTGTTGTCGCAACAGACTCGAAGGAACAAAAGTATAAACGAACGAAAGATTTTGTATGAAAGAACGAAGTATGAATGAACGTAAATGAATTATCAGAATAATGTACAGAACAGGATCCTTGTCATTCGACCTCAGTAATCGTGGCTGAGTGCCACGAAGAGGGTGAAGTCTGACCGGATCTAGATAGGGAAACGAACGATAATGTAACACGTGAATGAGCAAAGTTAATGAACGGAATGATGAAGATAATACTGATATTATCTGTATGTACGTATATCGCGAATGAATGTTATGTTTTATTTATAAAACTAGAACTCACTCAGCAACGCTGACTTTGATGTGTTTCCAGTTGGCAGGTAATGATTGTTGAGGATGGCACGGGCGACTACTCAGCTCTTTTGGGATGGCAGTCTTTTGATAAATGTTTTTGCATTGTAATGCGAACAAGCTATTTTGTAATGAATGTTGTATTAATTTGCAAAAGCATTTACATGGAAATGATAGATTGTTTTAGTTTTCCGTTGCGATTTTAGGAAATACAAATGTAATTATACGTTTTATGTGCAATGAGAACCCAACTGTAAGCGTCCCGGGAACGGGGCCTTAAAAGTTGGTATCAGAGCCAAAGTTTAAGTGAAGTGGGTAAATTTTCAAAATAAACCTTAACTTAAACTGAGAATGGGACGAAATAGGAATGGGATGCCAATCTGAGTAGCTGTGTGCCATCAGGTATTTTCGCAAAGTTAACCGGTTTTATGTGCGCATGGTATGTGGTTATGTGTTGTATGTAGATTTAAATACTGATGTAGTCAAGACAGGTAATGCTTGGGGTATGAAGAGTAAAGTAAGTGGCTAATCACAACTGGCCACTGTAATTAGGGACTTACTATACTTAACATAAACTGAGCTGTTCCCTTGAATGACCGTGTTGGTGTTTGAATCTTTCAGTGTGCGTGTGATGGCCGGAGGTAGATCTTCGAAAGCTTCACGGGGTGGAGGTCACGGTGCTGAACCGCGACCCAAGAGAGGGAGACCCAGAGTTGAGAAAGTGGTTCATGAAGAACCAGAGACCCCTCATCCAGAGGGTGGAGACGAGAGCGCCAATCTGAGAGCCTCAGTAAAGGAGACTGTGGTGGAAGAAGTTCATCAGGTCATGCAGATGATCCTACCGTCTGTGGTGACCGAAGTGATCAGGGCGGTAAGAGAAGGGGAAAGAAAGGAGAAGAATAGATCCTCTGGAGAACGGGAACAACCAGAGCCGGAAACGGTTCTATCTGATGACGAAGAGGAAGAAGAAGAGCCTGCACCGGAGACGGCACGAGGATGCAATTATGGGGCTTTTATGAGATGCAAGCCCCCTACTTTCGATGGAAATGGCACTGCTACAGCTGCTCACCGGTGGGTGAGGGAAATGGAGGTTGTTCTCGATATCAGCGAGTGCCTGGAAGACCAAAAGGTGAAGTTCGCTACCCACTCTTTTGTGGATTCGGCCTTGTGTTAGTGGGACAACATTGTCCAAGCCGAGGGTAGCAGGGCCATCGGGAGGATGAGATGGCCTAAACTGAGAAAGTTGGTGATTGAGGAGTTTTGTCCTCATCGTGAAATGGACAAGGTCGACAGGGAGTTCTTGCAACTAGAGGCGGGAACTATGACGCACCAGCAGTAACCACGAAATTCAACGAGATGGTATGTCTAGTGCCGGATCAGGTGACACCTTTGTCACGAAAGATTAAAAGATACATTCAGGGTTTGCCAAAAGATATTCGCAGGCACATGATCGTTGCCCGGCCGAGTACGTTTAGGTCGGCGGTGGATTTGGCAGGGAGACTGTACAATGAGAGAACAATGGTGGTGACTGAGAGTGGCAAGAAGAGCGGTGGTGATCGAAATTGGCGGGGGAAGAGATTTGGTCGGGGTGATACCTCGATGAGTAATAAGAAGGCACGGTGGATGATCGCCGTGTGGTCACATCAAGTGCGGGGTCGAAAAGGTGTGGCAAGTGTGGAAGGGAGCACAATGGGGAATGTAGGTTTGGGCCAAACTTGTGCTTCAAATGTGGGAAGGCGGGGCACCTGGCAAGGAACTGTCGTATAGTCCGGTGCTATAACTGTGGTGAAGAGGGTCACGTAAGTAAGGATTGTAAGAAGTCGAGGGCTGAGAGTTCTGGGGTGAAGAGAACTAGAGGTGAAGGACCGAGGGCGAGCGCCAGAGCATTTACCATAACACAGGAGGAAGCTAGGACAGACCCTGATGTCGTGTCCGGTACGTTTCTAGTGAACCAAACTTTAGCTTCTATGCATTTGATTCTGGTGCTAGTAAGAGTTTTATTTCTGCTGCTTTCTGTGCTAAGCTGCCTGTTAGTAGTAGACGTGTTGATGCGCCCTTTGATGTAGAAACTGCCATAGGTAAGTCTACCAGAATTTCAAAGATGATAGAGAATTGTGATGTGAAAATTGAGGGTCATAAGTTTCCTGTTAGACCGTTTGTGATGACCTTGGGTGGTTTCAATTTGGTTCTTGGGATGGATTGGTTGGCGGACTTCGAGGCGAACATTATGTGTCGCAAGAAGATGATTTGGTTGACAGCGCCTGATGGAAGTTTGGTAACGGTTTATGGTGATCGAGTCACGACGATCCCGAAGGTGATCTCGATGGCGGTAGCGGGAAATTGTATGAGGCGTGGATGTAGCGCCTACTTGGCTTATGTAAAGGATGTAGATGCACCAACACCACAACTGTCTGATGTACCGGTTGTGTGTGACTTTCTAGACGTGTTCCCAAAAGATTTACCAGGGGTACCACCTGACAGAGAAATTGAATTTCAGATTGATCTGATACCGGGTGCCCAACCTGTTGCCAAGGCACCATATCGGTTAGCTCCGACGGAGATAAAAGAGTTGATGGAACAGTTGCAAGAGTTGCTTGATAAGGGGTTCATTAGACCGAGTATCTCTCCTTGGGGTGCTCCGGTCCTGTTTGTAAGAAGAGGATGGTAGTATGAGGATGTGCATTGACTACCGCGAGCTGAACAAGTTGACAGTGAAGAACCGATACCCTTTACCGAGAATAGATGATTTGTTCGATCAGCTTCAGGGTGCCAGTTGGTTTTCAAGGATAGATCTTCGATCTGGCTATCATTAGTTGAAGGTGAAGGAGCAAGATATCCCTAAAACAGCTTTCTGCACGCACTATGGTCATTACGAGTTTCCGGTCATGTCTTTTGGTTTGACCAACGCGCCAGCTGCTTTTATAGATTTGATGAACCGTGTGTGTTGGCCTATGTTGGATAAATCAGTGATTGTGTTTATTGATGATATCCTGATTTATTCGAAGAGCGAGATTGAGCATGCCGGTCACATTCGGGAGGTTCTGGAGACACTGAGAAGGGAGAAATTGTATGCTAAATTCTCCAAGTGCGCGTTCAGGTTGCGCGAAGCTCAGTTCTTGGGTCATGTGGTGAATCCCGACGGGATTACGGTGGACCCGGTGAAAGTGGAGGCGGTTATGCAATGGAGGTCACCAAAGACGCCATCCGAGATTCGTAGTTTCTTGGGTTTGGCGGGCTACTATAGAAGATTCATCCAGGACTTCTCTAAGATTGCTTCTCCACTAACTAAGTTGACCCGAAAGGATGTGAAGTTTGTATGGGGTCAAGCTCAAGAGAAGGCATTCGAAGAGCTGAAGGCAAGACTGACTCAAGCTCCTGTTTTGACATTACCTGATGGAATCGAAGATCTGGTGGTTTATTCTGATGCTTCCTACTCAGGTTGGGGTGTGTGTTAATACAGAGAGGGAAGGTTATAGCCTATGCATCCTGACAGTTGAAAGTTCATGAGGTTAATTATCCCACTCATGACTTGGAGCTAGCAGTCGTGGTCTTTGCACGAAAGATTTGGAGGCATTATCTCTACGGGACGAAGTGCACTATTTTCACTGACCACAAGAGTTTGAAGTGCTTCTTTGAGCAAAAAGACCTGAACATGAGGCAGAGGCGATGGTTGGAGCTTATAAGGATTATGATTGTGAGATCCATTACCATCCGGGCAAAGCTAATGTGGTGGCGGATGCCCTTAGTCGAAAGGAAAGGCCCGAACCGATTCGGGTGAAAGCTTATCAACTATCATGACCTCTGATGTGATGAAGCAAGTCAAGGAGTTTCAAGATGAGGCATTGAAAGAAGATCATCTTAACTCGGAAAGAATGAGAGGTCTGGTTGGGGAGTTGGGTGAAAACACACTCGGTGTTAGAACGCGATTCGGTCGTGTGTGGATTCCTTGTTTTGGGGATCTACGGGTGAAGATAATGGATGAAGCTCACAAGACTCGATACTCCATTCATCCTGGTGCCACGAAAATGTACCATGACATGAAGAAAGATTATTGGTGGCCGGGTATGAAGCGTGACGTGGTGGAGTATGTGAGTAAGTGCCTTACTTGCTTACAGGTGAAAGCAGAGCATCAAAAGCCGTATGGGAAGATCCAACCTTTGGATATACCGGAATGGAAGTGGGAGCACATCACCATGGACTTCATTACCAATCTGCCATGTACTCCGAAAGGGTACGATGCCATATGGGTGATAGTTGATCGTTTGACGAAGAGTGCTCACTTTCTACCGATCCGCGAGACGTATTCATCTGAGAGGTTGGCTGATCTGTTCATCAAGGAAATTGTAACTCGTCATGGTGTGCCGGTGTCTATTGTGTCTCATCTCGACACTCGTTTACATCTAAATTTTGGAAGAAATTCCACGACCGTATGGGGACGAGGTTACATATTAGCACGACTTATCATCCCAAACCGATGGTCAGTCAGAAAGGACCATTCAGACATTGGAAGACATGCTCCGGGCATGTGTGATTGATTTTGGTGGAAGTTGGGATGACCACCTCCGTTTAGTCGAATTCTCACACAACAACAGCTATCATGCCAGCATTGGCATGCCTCCATATGAGATGTTATACGGTAGGAGATGCAGAACACCCGTTTGTTGGGGTGACATGGTCAAAAGGAATTGGGGACCATCGAGGGAATCGAGGCTATGACTGAGAAGATTGAAAAGATCAAAGCCTTTATGAAGGCAGCCAAAGATAGACAGAAGTCGTATGCTGATAAACGACGCAGGCCGATTGAGTTCCAGTGGGTGACCAGGTTATGTTGAAGGTCTCACCTTGGAAGGGTATTATCCGATTCAGAAAGCGGGGCAAGTTGAGCCCAAGGTATATAGGCCCTTTCCGAATCATTGCTCGAGTGGGAGAGGTGGCCTATAGACTGGAGTTACCGGATGAGTTCAATGGAATTCACCCAACATTCCACGTATCTCATCTAAGAAGTGCCTAGCAGATGAAGATATGATTGTCCCATTGGAAGATATCGAAGTAGATGAACGGCTTAATTATGTGGAGCAACCATTGGCAATCATCGACATAAAAGAGAAGAAGCTGCGAAGTAAAGTGGTTCCTCTTGTGCGTGTACAGTGGAAGCACAGGAAGGGATCCGAATCAACGTGGGAGACTGAGGAAGAAATGAGACAGCATTATCCACGTTGTTCGAAGAATAACAGGTTTCGGGGACGAAACCTATTTAAGGGGGGTGGACTTGTAACACCCGATTATTTATTCATTTATTTTGAAGCCGACTAAAGAAGAAAGAAAATAAAGTCCAAAGTCGAGGGATCAAACTCGCCAACGAAAGAAAGTTGGGTGAGTGGGAGTATATAAGGGAAAGGGCAGCCCTTACCCTCTCCACCACACTCACAAATCAGCCAAAGAAAGAGGAGAAGAGAGAAAGAAGAGAAAAAGAGGAAAAGTGTTGGTTCGGGTTGGTCTGAGTAGCCAAAGTTGTTGAGAAACGAGTCAAACCGAAGCTCTACTCGTCGTGGTCATTTGTGTGAGTTCTAGGACCCCTCTTTTACTTGTTTTCGAATGATTTTGGGGCTGGAAAACATCTGAAATCGGGTTTTTGAGCGTGTGTATGTTTGACCCGTTTGTGCATGTGTATGTGTATGTATGATGCGTTTGTGGCTTGATTGGGAACTTGTGTGTGCTTGAATGGTGTCGTGGTATGCATCCCTAAGGTTTAGGATGGTCGATTTGGGCTTAAAATGGTTTAGATGAGTTTGGAGACCGAAAACCCTCGGCTGCAATCGGGATGAACTGCATTCTGCATCAGCTAGGGCTAGGCGACCGACTGGAGGACGAATGGAGGCCATACGGCCGATTAGGGTGCGATTGGGGTCCATTCGCACGATTGAAGGTCCAGTCGCATAAGTGCTCATCCGCATTAATCTCATTCGTATGAGGTTCATCCGCATTGTCCATTCGCACGACCGAACGTTCATTCGCATGGGTATTCATCCGCATTAGTTCATTCGCATAGTGTTCAGTCGCATGGAGGCCACGCGACTGAAGGGTGTCCATACGCCCGAATAGGGCTGTTGCACCCGTGGGAAGCGTAGTTGGACTTCTGACTTTCGGGAGAAAGGGCAGATGTAAGTTTTGACGTAAAGGTTTCGTTAGAACATGTAAGATGACGATCGAGGCCTTAGAGAACATGCTGGGCATGATGATGATGAAGTTGCATGTTTACGCTTGTTGTGTATCAATGATGTTGCCATGTATGATGATGATGAATGTGTATGAAGGTTCCTTATTATGATGTATGTTATCTTTCTTGTGGCTTTACGTGTCTTGGTAATGAATAAATAAAGTATTATGTAACGTTAAGTGAAAGATAATGAAAGAAGAACATAAATTAAGAATGCATGCATTATTGAATGATGAACGAACGAAGGAAAGGCTTGCAAGCACATATATGAGGTGAGCAACCCTGTTGTTGCAACAGACTCGGATATTGTGCAATCGTTAGGATTGCAATGAGGTGAGCAACTCGATGGTTGCAAGAGACTCGGATGGCGTGCCATCGATGAGAATGGCAATGAGGTGAGCAACCCTGTTGTTGTAACAGACTCGGATGGTATGCAATCCTTGAGACTGCTATGAGGTGAGCACCCCTATGGTTGCAACAGACTCGGACAACGCGTTATTATGAAGTTTCCATGAGGTGAGCCACCCTATGGTTGCAAGAGACTCGGATAGCATGCTATCGTTGAAATTGGCAATTTGGGGTGAGCAACACTATGGTTGTAACAGACTCGGATAGCGCGAAGTCGTTGGGATTGTTAATGAGGTGAGCGACCATGTTGTCGCAACAGACTCGAAGGAACGAAAGTATAAACGAACGAAAGATTTTGTATGAAAGAACGAAGTATGAATGAACGTAAATGAATTATCGGAATAATGTACAGAACAGGATCCTTGTCATTCGACCTCGTAATCGTGGCTGAGTGCCACGAAGAGGGTGAAGTCTGACCGGATCTAGATAGAGAAACGAACGATAATGTAACACGTGAATGAGCAAAGTTAATGAACGGAATGATGAAGATAATACTGATATTATCTGTATGTACGTATGATGTATGATCGTGAACGAATGTAAAGTAAAGTATGTTTTATTTATAAAACTAGAACTCACTCAGCAACGCTGACTTTGATGTGTTTCCAGTTGGCAGGTAATGATTGCTGAGGATGACACGGGCGACTACTTAGCTCTTTTGGGATGGCAGTCTTTTGATTAATGTTTTTGCATTGTAATGCGAACAAGCTATTTTGTAATGAATGTTGTATTAATTTGCAAAAGCATTTACATGGAAATGAAAGATTGTTTTAGTTTTCCGCTGCGATTTTAGGAAATACAAATGTAATTATAGTTTTATGTGCAATGAGAACCCAACTGTAAGCGTCCCGGGAACGGGGCCTTACATATATATACGTATATATATTATATATATATATAATATATATATATATATAGATATATATATATACGTATATATATATATATATATATATATATATATATACGTATATATATATATATATATATACGTATATATATACGTATTATATATATATATATACGTATATATAACGTATATATATACGTATATATATACGTATATATATATACGTATATATATATATGGGAGTGCAACTTAGGGATTTTCAAAGTGGATATAATGGATTAGAGTTTCATTAAATGCAATATGTACTAAGTGGATCAGTGGTTTTTAGGGGTGTTCATTTTCGGATATCCAAAATTCGGATATCCGAAATTTCGGATAGTGGATTTCACTATCCGAATCCGAATCCGAATTTCGGATATCCGATTTTCTGATATCTGAAATTTTGGATTCGGATTCGGATATCCATTCGGATATCCGAATTTCAAAAAAAATTGTATTATTAAATGGATTAATGGATTAGAGTTTCATTAAATGCAATATGTACTAAGTGGATCAGTGGTTTTTAGGGGTGTTCATTTTCGGATATCAAAAATTCGGATATCCGAAAATTCGGATAGTGGATTCACTATCCGAATCCGAATCCGAAATTTCGGATATCCGATTTTCTGATATCTGAAATTTTGGATTCGGATTCGGATATCCGAATTTCATAAAAAATTTTATTATTTGATAAATTTTATTACAATATAATAAATTTTATTAAAATTTATTTCATATATCCAAAGTATTTATTAAAATATCCTAAATATCTGAAAATATCTAAAATATGTAATTAATATTTAATATTTTTAAAATTTTATAAAAATATTTTGGATATTTCGGATATCCGAAAATTCTCAAAATTACTATCCGAATCCGAATCCGAAATTTCGGATATCCGAATTTTGGATTTTCGGATATTTCGGATTCGGTTTTAGATTCGGATATTTTTGAAACACCCCCAGTGATGGGTCTCTTCTGGAATGGTGGATATGCTAGATCCCAAGTACTGTTTGTGTTTGTTGACGTGGGTGATTTTTTGTTAATGTATTTACTCGGGTGAACGGGTTGAAAAGTATACGTGAGCCATTTAAAAAGAGAAAACAAAATTTGCCACCTAAGTTGACAAAACCTTTTATTCCTCTCTTTTGTCATTTCAATTTTGATGGACCCAAGCAACAAAAAATAAAAGTCCTCCTCAAGTTACATAGAAAGATAAACAAAATATTGTTTTGTCACGCAAGCTTTGATTGTAAATTAATTCTATAGTATGTGTATATCGTTGTACATGTGTATGCATAAGACCATATGCAATTCAACAGTATCCTAATCCAACACAACATCATGGATGAAACTCATCTTTTCTTCATTTCTTTTTTATGTTTAGCTCCTGTCATTTATATATTCAAACTGTCTACACACCAAAAGGGGAGAATTAATCTTCCACCAGGTCCACTTTCTATCCCAATAATTGGTCATCTTCATCTACTCAATGGACATGTTCATAGAGTGTTACAACACCTTTCTTCCAAGTATGGTCCCATCATGGCTCTACGATTTGGCTCTCGCCCGGTGCTTGTAATATCCTCACCATCAGCAGCCGAAGAATGCTTCACCAGAAACGACATCGTTTTAGCCAATCGACCACTTCTTCTAAGCGGCAAGTATCTGGAGTATGACCACACCACAGTTGGTCTGCACCATATGGTCAGCTATGGAGAGACGGTCGTCGCATTATGACCCTTGAACTATTTTCAACGGCTCAACTCAAATCATACTTGGGTGTTCGACAAGATGAAGTTAGATCACTCATCAAGAATCTTTATCAAGATTCTTTTCAAGATTTTGCTAAAGTGGAAATGAGGTCAAGAATTCAAGGGTTATCATTAAACATACTCATGAAAGTAGTTGCTGATAAAAGATTCTATGGGTCTGGCGTTGATGACCTTGAGGAAGCTGGTAACTTTAGGGATGTTATAAGGGAAGTTTTTGAAGTTGTTGGTGCATCAAATCCTGGAGATTTCATTCCAATTTTAAGGTGGATTGATTTTCAAGGTTACGAGAATAAGTTAATGAAACTACACAAGAAAACCGATGGCTTTTCACAAAATTTGATAGAAGAAATCAGGGCAAAACGTGGCGATTCTTCTTCAGAAAAAGGGAAGAATAAGACGTTTATTGATGCTATGCTTACTTTGCAGGAATCGGAACCAGAATACTACACTGATGATAAATCAAAGGCAGTATATTGGTATGTTTATACTTTCACTACAAGGAAAACGCTTTTTTACGAGAAGTATATTTTACCTTTGCGACGAAATGTGGTCCCTATAAATTATTGCGACGAAATACTTTGATTCATATATAGCCACTTTTATTGAAATTAAAGTATACAAAGGTCTTTATTCAACTTAATGAAGAAATTTTGATTTTACCGTAGAGAAATAATGAAAATTATACTTTTTGACAAAAATTTTAAAAAATAGTTGGTGGTTGTTCAAATGGAAAATTCGAAGTAAAAAAAAAGAGAAAAAAGAAAAATACGTGTTTTAGAGTTTAGCTTTTAAAAAACTTCATTGATTAAACAAGATCGCAACAATAGTTTAGGTTTAAGGTTATATTTGTAATCATAAATTTCTAACAACAATAACCAATTAGATTTTCTAGCATATCACATCTTGTACATTTATATCAATTTGAACTCGTAATAAAACATGCACTACTCAAGTTCTTCATTTTCTTTTTTTAGTGTCAAAACCAGACAAAAATCAAACCACACCATTTATGATATATATTCATGTGTCTTCTTTCATTTAAGCTCTACCTTTGTATAATTATTTATAAAGGCCGGTGAAATGGCTTTATTAATGAAAACTAATCAAATGCCTATTTAATTGAAAAAAGCATCGCACTACTTGAAATATGTGCCTTCTACAACTTCTTAAAAGAAATAATTCAGAAAAGGTAATATTTTCTAACAAAAAAAATTACATTTATTAATAAAAATGTTTCATCATCTAACAAAAATATTGTTGTAGATTTAATACAGCTTTATATCTTACATCCCTTGATAAAAAGTTGTTTTAGCCATGACGTTGCATTTTCAAGAACTCATGTAACCTTTTCGATGTCTAATGCAATATGTTAGTAGAGTTAGATTAACTTTATTTTGTTGGAGTATCTTTAGAATGGTATTTTCATGATGCCATATTGCCATGTCAATCCTAATAAATATCAATTTTGTTAAATATTTTAATATAACTAGATTGACTAACGACTAATTTGATCATAATATCCAAGAGCCCCTGGCTAGAGTCGAAATTTCATATGTGAAATACACTAAAATTTGATTTCTCTGAAATTTCCCATGTAAAATTTAAGGGTAAAAAGTGTAAAATTTGGTAACTCTTCATTTCTCTGTTTACGAATTCTCACACACATAACATATTTGTTTTTGGAATTGAGTTTTATCCGATTAAAATTTTGGTGTGAACCCAAATAATTTTAATCTAGTAGCGTTTCACGATTCTTAATTTGTCACAGTATTTCTCTACAAATTATATAAAAGAATTCAAACTATATTTTAACTAACTTTTTAAATTTGACAGACATATCCTAGTTTCGTATAACTTGTTTTTTAGGATTTCTAAACTAAAATACTATGATAAGGGTTTCATTTTTAAATTTCCCCTATGTATAATTAACATCCCTATCAACTATTTTATTAGTTAAGCAACTTTATATGATCTTGTAGACATTGCTACAAGCCGGAACAGACACTTCATCAGTGACAATAGAGTGGGCTATGGCACTTCTTCTAAATCATCCCGATGTATTAGAGCACGCTAGAGCAGAAGTCGATAACTATATCGGGCAACAACGTTTGGTACAAGAGACCGATCTAACAAATCTACCATACATCCAATACATCGTCAATGAAACACTAAGACTATTCCCAGCCGCGCCATTGCTGGTGCCACACGAGCCATCACAAGACTGCACCATAGGAGGGTTCCATGTGCCCCGTGGCATGATAGTGTTGGTGAATGCATGGGCCATCCATAGGGACCCAATGGTTTGGGATGACCCGTTAAGTTTCAAGCCAGAGCGGTTTGAGAAAGTGGGAAATGTGGGGTCATATCGTTTTATACCGTTTGGAATGGGTCGCCGACAATGTCCTGGGTCGGGTCTAGCAAACCGCGTTGTGGGGTTAGCTTTGGCATCTTTGATCCAATGCTTTGAATGGGAAAGGATTGGTGAAGAGTTGGTGGATTTGTCGGAAGGGAAAGGTCTAACCATGCCCAAAGGTGAGCCATTGGAAGCAATGTGTAGAGCACGACAAAACATGAGTCATCTTCTTAAGGACCTATAATTAGAACTTGTCACATGTTGTTTGGTCTTATTTTCCTACTACATAACAAATATTTATGTTTTATGATATATATTTTCTGTTTTGATATATAAATGTACGAGATATATAAATGTACGTGGTTTAATTTTTCCTTCTTTATACGTCTTGTCTTTTTAAACTAAAACTAGTTTTATCATGCATGCGGCGGGCGAGCAGACGTCTTTTCCCCACGCCAAAGTATGACTTTGGTCATCATCAGTCAAGCTCGATAAAATTATAAAAACGAAGACCGATACTGCTTCAAAAATACCAAGACACTGGAAATGATGCTCTTAGCTCACAAACATTTTTGATTCATCACAGGGCACAATGCAACGTCATTAGCTAGCTATGTCCTAAGATTCTGAAAAAATATTTGATGTTTTTTAAATTTATTGAACTTACATTATAATTTAATTTTAATAATTTATATTCAATTAATAAAAATATAAAGATATTTCACTGATGTCTCCTACAGGACCGGTTAAGAGGGGTCACTAAGATCAGTCTCATAACAATTAAATTGTTAAATCACTTAACAGAGTAAATATCGAGCGTATTCATAAATTTTTATTTTAACTATTAATATACATGTCCATGATTAGAAATATTAAATCGAGTATTTTAACTCTAACTTCGATAAAATACATGTATTGACATGTGATGAGAGTTTGTATTAACATGTAAGATACTCTAAATGTGGGGCAATACTCTAAACGTGGGGTTAACTCATTTAGTAGAGTCTTTGCCTCTTAGAAGGAAGAACCTGGATTTAAACTCAATATGGTATAATTTTGTGTAATTTAAGAGTATGAGTAAGATAGATTTGTCATTAAAAGAAACATGTAAAGATACTAAAATAATTTATTGTTTGATATCTATATTTTAAAAACATATAATCTATAACCTATAATAAAAAAAGATGTTATTTTTTCTAGCATATCAAATGACACGTATCATCATTAGAACATATCAAAAAATTATTTTTCTGCCTCTCTTTCATAATAAATACGAAAATTATAAAACAATTAATTTGATTTTCTTTTTTAACTAAAATATGTTAAAACAAATATATTTATATTTGTGTGTTTTGTCTATCTTATTAAATGATAATTATTGTAAATAAGTAAACTAAACTATTAAACATCTAAAATATAAATGTAGTTATTTTAATAATTTATTAATACATTTTAAATATAGGGTAATAACTTTTAATTTATTATATGTTATAACTTTTAAATATTTATTTTTTTATTTCAACAATAGATAATAACATCTAAAAAATAAAATATTCATATAACAAATGATTTTAATATATTTTATTTATTCCACTCAGGTAATACATGGTTTCTAACCTAGTTCAGGTAATAGCAAAAAGAAATAATATTGCATGAAAAGTTTATGATTCTTTGTCTAAGTTGATGCTTCACACGTTTATTAATTATTAGTGGGTGAAACCCACGCGTTACAGTGGGTGCAATAGTTTTAGTATTGTGTATCTAGCTAATTCTCATTTATTGTGTTAACTCTCATTTTGTTTTTTATTTTATGAATGTGAGATATCAAACATATCTATATTACTATATGGTTAAGCAAATTTGTAAATAACAAGAAATTTATACATAATCACTTGTATCAAATTTAATAAAATTAATATTAAGTGTCTTAAAAATATATTAAAATTACAATGTTGTTCAAAAAGTTATATTATATAGTAATATAGATATAAATAATTAAGATAACCTTAAATATAATAATCATACTTTAAATTTAATTAGAAAATGGTGGAGTACACATATTTCAAGCTTAAAGTGGTATAATAGAACTAAATATTATGACATTACAAATTAAAGTTTGCAACTTAAAATTTGTGTAAAATTACAAATCTAGTCATGATTTCTATATTATATAGTAGTATAGATATAGATTAAATATCATATTATATAGATTAAACATATTATAATTTTATTTAGCAATTAAATA
Source organism: Flaveria trinervia (assembly GCA_025506515.1). Taxonomy (NCBI): domain Eukaryota; kingdom Viridiplantae; phylum Streptophyta; class Magnoliopsida; order Asterales; family Asteraceae; genus Flaveria; species Flaveria trinervia. Next base: position 58,300 of record JACCIX010000380.1, read on the forward strand.
TCATTTGAATTATTTTTAAATATCATCCATAAAAGATCAATATGCTTAAACATTTGTACACCATGCATATAAGTAACGTAAACATAGATGGAAGAGATGGAGTATCAAAATTACACTTATGACCTCTTATAGATGTCTTAATACCATATGAAATTACATTTTTGTCTGTTACTCATCCTTATCCTTATTACATGTATATGGTGCAAAAATAGCAATGTAGTCGATACAAATATGTCAATATCATAACACGATGTTTCGTCCAACCGAGATTCGAAGAGGTAAAATTTATTATTCTATAGTATATTTTTATTATTTATGGTTTCGAATAGGAATCATAAAAGTTCTTGTGTTTGAGATGAGTGGCTACCAAACATTCTCATTTTCATGCAATAGGTGTTTTTTAGCTTTCATTATCTTCCCGGAAACTCTTTTTTTATTCTTCTACCCTTAAAAAAAGTGTAGCACAATTGCTGCCAAAATAACTCCGAATGTGCAGTTAATTTCCAGTCACTTTTGACCTGTTGTACAGTGCATTTCCAGCCATATATTATCTACCCTTTGTGTAACTGTCGTCAAAATTTAGCAATCAGCACTTCAATTACATATACGGATACAATTAGCTTAAATTTATCAAAACCATATACTCACAAGCCAATCAGAGTCATGTGATTAAACTACAAACTCTAAAATGCAATCACACCAATAAATCTAATCAAACTCTCTAAATATTGATGACAAAAATAACTATTGACCTGAACATTTTCAAACTACCGCCGCAGGTTGTTGCTTCGATTGATCGATGTTTGATTACGATATTGATCAGTAAAATCGTCCATGTTGTATATAACAGTGAAGTAGAGGTAACAACTAGGGCACCGAATGATATCTTCCATGTTGTATGCAACCTTTTAACAATATTTGTTTTATAAAGGGTTATTAGATTTTAATAATCCTAACCTTCATTTATTGGTCGGGATTAATCCCAACTCAGTAAATGTTTATAAATGCTCCCAACTTCGAGTATATTTTTCTTCAACGATCTCTCATTAACTGATAGTTAACATCATTAGTTATTTAATGATGTGGAGTGCTTATATGACCAAAAATCTAAGCAAAATTAAAGTTCAAATTAATCATCATGTCCGTCTAAAACTTCTGCAGCCTAAAACTTGTCAATCCCCACCTTTTTATCTGACCAATTTGACTCGTTAGAGTTATATTTTAGGTGACAGTGAATGCTACACACTAAAAACGGATCTAATGGAGGCTGGATGGTGACGGAGTTGATATATGTCTCAAAGTTGGTTTCATTTCATCAAAAAAAATAATGGTAGTTGACTCTTAGTTAATAAATGATCGTGAAGACAAATAAACTTAAAGTTGAAAGTATCAATTTAATATGACATATGCAACCTTCTAAAATAAAGGTTGAACTTACATTATAATTTAATTTTAAAGTTAGGATTAATTCGGTCAATAAATAAAATTTAGTATTATTAAAATCCAATAAGCATTTTATAAAATACACAACTTTTCAAGAAAAATATGGCATATGAAACCTTGTAAAATAAAGGTTACCTTTAAGTTTTAAAATTGGAACTCTAGAAATAAAAGGGGCAATTTTCAATAAGATATACAACTTTTCCAAAAAAAAAAATGTTACATTAGGTCTTTTAATATAACCTTTTTATATTAAAAGTTGTGTTAGGGATCAAGTACAACTGATGTGAACAAAATTATTTCAGAAGGTTGCATTAGCTCATATTTATACAATTTAATAATTTATTATATGTCACAAAAGTATATTAACTTGTATAGTAGTTATCTAAAATCTATAAATATGTTGAGGCCAAAGGTCAAGATAATCGATGGAGGTCTATCTCTTGATACTGTGGTTAGGGTTGATTCATATAGATGGTTGTCTATTAGACGTTTATCATTGGTAAACTCAAATATATCCATATTCTTTCTCCACTTCGACTTTATCCTCCACTAAAAATTAATTCTAAAGATAATGTACATGTGATATATACGTGAGCGGTTACCGAATAAAGATTTTTTTAACTAAATTAATTTAGACACCCACGTTGCAATGTGAATATAAAATCATGAAAAACTAACGTCAAAATATTTCGGCGAATCGTTGATAAAAATAGACACAACGCAACTAAAAAACAATGATAAAATTAAAGAATGATAAGTTTCAACAAATTGTATGTTTATAATCTAATAACTTATACATTATAACGCACAATTTTGTGTTGAATCAATATTACACTAAAACGTTAATAAATATAAATATCATAGTGATATATTTAAAATTTTAAAACACATTAAATTTTAGGTTATAAGAGAAAAACAAAATAAAAACCCAATAAGCAGATAAAAAACAAATAGATAAGAATTGGCCATATGTACTTATAGCTAAACTTGAAGGGTAAAGATAAACTTTAGGGTAAAAAATGAAACTTTAGATTTATAAAATAAAAATAAAAGCCTTAAAGTATTAGTAATAACCATATCATGAAATTTGTCTTATTTTCAATTGTATAATATCCAGACCGTTAGATTAAAAGTAAAATATATGTGGAGTGAAGTTTAGAATTGTTGTAATGGTTGCGATAAAAAATATTATTGTTCATTCTTATATTTTCTAAGATTGTTCATCGATATTAATTTTTAAATGTTTTTTAGAGATAGTTATAAGTGAAGCAAATACAAAATATAATAAGATAATAAGTGTATAAAAATATTATTTAATTTAAAAGATAAAAAAAGAAAAAGTAGTTGTATTTAATATAATTATAGGATTAAAGACAAAGAAGCTAATGTGAATGCTAAATTTGTAAATGAACCAAATTAATACGAACAAGATCTTATTCGTGTTCGTTCATTAAAGAAATTAAGTTGTTCATAAACATTTACCAAGGGAGATTTTTTGTTTGTGTTCATTCATTAAGAAAATATATTGTTCATGAAACATTCACAAACACTTACTAAACATAAATAAACACAACAAAATATTCAAAAACATTAACAAATACAAACGAAAGCTTATCAAACTTTAACACAAACTAAATCTGATTATCCAAACATGCTTTGGTATAATTATCATGCATATTATTGACACAAAAAATAAAAAGTTTACCAAGGTTTAACATAAATCAAAGTTGAGAATGGTCAAATGAGATATGTTGACAAAGACATATGTTATACCTAGGGTTTATATTTTTTAATATTAAAAATTTAAAACCAAATAAAATAAATTTATAAAACTTTTAAATGCACATACATAAACGAATATAAATGAACACATTATCAAACGTTCACAAACATAAACGAACGAACATGACCCGTGCACATGTTTATCCGTTTAACTTAACAAATGGGATTGTTTAATAATGCTTTTTCATTTATTAAATGAGCGAACAAAAACAAACTTTCCGTCAAACTATTCATGTTATGTTCGCTGAACTTGCAGTTCGTTTATGACCCTAGTGATGCTCTTAGGAGTAGGATATATTTACTATTATAAGAAAAAATAATAAAAAATAAAAAAATTTCTAATGCATTTATTAGTAACTAATGAATGTCAATTAGTCCCAAATTAATTGATTTGGGTCATAGGTACGAGTCTCACTTGATGCAATATGCATAGGTGAGCTAGGGGTTTTACCACAGTGAGACCATATGTTTGCCCTTGAATGGTGGGTTGGCCGACTCATAATAATTGTGTGTGCTCAAAGGACATGTAGGTGCCCTTCCCCCAATGAGTTAACGCAGGTGGCTGAACTTATTTGTAACACCCGGTTATTTTAAAAGACAAGAAATAAAGAATAAAAGAAAAAAAGGGCAATTAAGTCCAGGTGGAGGGACTAAAAGTGTAAAAAGGACAAAAAATCTTGTAAAGTTGTGTAAAGGTGGGCATGGCCGCCCACCCTCTTTTCACATCACCATCTTCTTTGTTTTTTTAGAGAGAGAGAGAGCAGAGAACTCTCGGTTTTCAGAACAAGAAGAAGAAGTGGCGAATTCAAGGTAAGAATTCGCGGTTTTTATGTGTTTATTGACGAGTTTTATCCCGGTTATGTGCTCTTGTACTTATGTGCTTGTGTTGTGTTCGGGTGTGTGCGTATGGTGTTGATTTTAGGTGTTTTGGAACTCTTTGCAAGCGGGTTCAAAGGAAGAAACACCCAAGTTGCATCAGGTGAGTTCTAGACCCCGTTTTACTTGTTTTAAATGATCTTTGGGGCTGAAAATGTATTAAAATGGTTTTATAAAGTTCATGTATGTTTAATGTTTACCCTTGTGCATTGTGCATGAATGAATGTGATTCTTGTATGCTTATAGGTTATCATGTTAGAATAGCCACATTAAGCTTAGAACAGTCAGATTCGATGATTGGGTTGAAACATACTGGAAATATATAGTATAGAAGGTCCATGCGCCTGAAAATGCCATAGTAAGAAACTAAGTGTGATCCATGCACCTAAACAGTATTCCATGCGCCTAAGATTACTCTAGAAATGATAAAGTACAGCCAATGCGCCTGAACAGTTATCCATGAGCCTAGAAAATAATAGTCGGACGACTAAGTGTAGGGCCATGCGCCCCAATAGGGCTCATGCGCCCAAATAGTTCCAATGCGCCTAAGACTTAGAAATTTTTACAGAATTTTCTGGGAGTCTGTGCTTTAGGGATTTGACCGAGGTTGACTAAGGGCTTATTAATGATGTTGTTTCATGCATGATATGATTGATTATGATTGTTCCTTGTTATGGTTATTGCTATTATTATTATTACCCATAGTATGTGACTTTACGTGGTATGTTATTATCGTAACGTAAAGTATTTCGTAATAATAAAGTGAAAGAGCAATAAAGAAAGAAGAGGAACATTAATAAAATGTTAACAAGTCTTGCAAGCTTACAAGAGGGACATGACCGTGTTGTCGTTCGCTCAACTATGCTGAGGGTTAGCTACCCTTTTATGCACACAGGGTCAATCAATTGAGATTGGCAGGACCTTTGTAGCGTGTCCTGGGTGATTAGGTCGGCCTTGTACATAGTACACAGACCCTTTCGGGGGATACAGTTACCCTTTCGGGGGATATAGTTGACCCTTTCGGGGGATACAGTTACCCTTTCGGGGGATATAGTTGACCCTTTCGAGGGATACAGTTGACCCTTTCGAGAGATATAGATGGCCCATCACCCGTTTTCCATCGCGCATATAGTTGGGGTATTGCTCACTGGTCCATACAGAAAGTGAAACATAAAGCTAAAGTTTACAGACAAGGCATACAGTACAGAGATCGAACATTAATTGTTCATATAGTGGATGTGTGCTCGCATATACAGTACAGAGTTGTATTTTACAGAAAAGAGTATTTTCTTATACAACATATAGAAAGTATTTTATTACTTTTAAAACTAGAGCTCACTCAGCAACGCTGACTTTTATACATTTTCAGTTGGCAGGTAATCATTGCTGAGGATGGCCGAGAGTGAAGCTACTCGGCAAGGGAAAGACTGACATCCATTCGTATATTCTATGTTGTTGTTGTTTTGTAATGCATATAAACAATTCTTTTGTAATCAGTTAAACGATGATGTATTGCTCAACAACAGGGGTTAAATCAAAAGAATGGCTTTTGATAAACATATTCCACTGCATAAGCTCGTTTATTTATAATGATTAATGTTTTAATTGCCATGAATGACCAACTGTGAGGTTTCCGGGATCGGGGCCTTACAAGTTGGTATCAGAGCCAAAGTTTAAGAGAATTGGGTTAAATACACTTTTAAAACCTAAACTTAAACTGAAAATGGGACAAATGAAGGGATGTCAGCCTGAGTAGCTACGTGCCATCAGGTATGTATTTTCTTAAGTTAACGGTATTTTACTTGCGCATGCTATTTGATTATATGCTTATAGTAGATTTAGATACTGATTAAGTCAGGATAGGAAATGCTTGGGGTATGAAGAGTAAAGTAAGTGGCTAATCATAACTGGCCACTGTAATTAGGGACTTACTATACTTGACATAAACTGAGTATTACCTTGAATGAGCGTGTTAGTGTTTGAATCTTATAGTTGTTTATAGAGGATGGCCGGAGGTAGATCTTCAAAGGCCTCTCGTGGTGGAGGTCACGGTGTTGCTCCGCGACCTAAGAGAGGGAGACCCAGAGTAGAGAAAGTGGTTCATGAAGAACCAAAGACCCCTCATCCGGAGGGTGGCGACGAGAACGCCAATCTGAGAGCCTCAGTAAAAGAGGCTGTGGTGGAAGAGGTTCACCAGGTCATGCAGATGATTCTACCGTCTGTAGTAACCGAAGTGATCAAGGCAGTTAGAGAAGGAGAGAGAAAGGAAAGGGGCGAACCTACGGGCGAAAGAAGACAACCCGAGACTGAGACGGTTCCGTCCAATGATGAGGATGTGGAAGAAGAGCCTACGCCGGAGGCGACTCGAGGCTGCAACTATGGGGCATTTATGAGATGCAAGCCCCCTACCTTCGATGGGAACGGCACTGCTGCAGCTGCTCACCGATGGGTGAGGGAGATGGAGGTTGTCCTCGATATCAGTGAGTGCCGTGAGGACCAAAAGGTGAAGTTCGCTACCCACTCCTTTGTGGACTCGGCTTTGTGCTGGTGGGACAACATTGTCCAAGCCGAGGGTAGCAGGGCCATTGGAAGAATGAGATGGCCTGAACTGAAGAAGCTAGTGATCGAGGAATTATGTCCTCACAGAGAGATGGACAAGGTAGAAAGAGACTTCCTGCAGCTGGAGGCGGGAACGATGATACACCAGCAGTACACCACCAAATTTAATGAAATGGTGCGGCTGATGCCCGATCAAGTGACACCATAGTCACGAAAGATTAAAAGATACATCCAGGGGCTGCCGGCGGATATCCGTAGGCATATGATTGCCTCCCGGCCGAGCCTGTTCAGGTCGGCAGTTGACTTGGCTGGCAGATTATATGATGAGCGAGAGGTGGTGGTGACTAAGGTGGATAAGAAGGATGGTGGTAGCCGGAACTGGAATGGGAAACGGTTTGGACGTGGTAGAACCGCTCCAAACAAGAAGGTGGCAAAAGTGGGTGATCGAAGTGTGGTCACATCTGGATCAGGGCTGACGAGGTGTGACAAATGTGGGAGAGAGCATACTGGTAAGTGCAGAATGGGGATGAACGTATGCTTCAGGTGTGGTCAGCCTGGACATATTGCTAGAGACTGTAAGAAGCCGAGGGCAGAGAGCTCTGGGGCAGAGAAGAAGAAGCCAGAGGAAGAAGGACAGAGGGCAGGTGCTAGAGCTTACACCATGACCAGGGAGGAAGCCAGAGCTGATCCCGATGTTGTGTCAGGTATGTTTCTAGTAAACCAAACTTGTGCCTCTATATTGTTTGATTCGGGTGCTAGTAGGAGTTTTATTTCTACTACTTTCTACGCTAAGTTGCCTGTTGTCAATAGAAAGGTCAGTGTACCATTTGACGTAGAAACTGCTATTGGTAAGTCCACTAGAATTACTGATGTGATAGAGGACTGTGCCATAGAACTAGAAGGTCATAGGTCTGCTGCTAGTTTACATGTGATACCCCTAGGTGGATTTGATGTAGTACTAGGGATGGACTGGTTAGCAACCTATGAGGCAAACATCGTGTGCCGCAAGAAGATGATCCGATTGATAACGCCTGATGGAAATGAGGTGACGGTTTATGGTGATCGCGTCACGACAATCCCGAGGGTGATTTCGATGGTGGTGGCGGGAAAGTGCATAAGACGCGGATGTAGTGCCTACTTGGCATACATAAAAGATGTGGATGCGTCAGTACCAAATATCCGAAGTACCAGTGGTGCGCGACTTTCCGGATGTATTCCGGAAGACTTACCCGGTGTGCCACCAGATCGTGAGGTTGAGTTCCAAATTGACTTGATACCCGATGCTCAACCCGTTGCCAAGGCACCGTACCGGTTGGCTCCGACTGAGATGAAAGAGTTAATGGAGCAGTTGCAAGAACTGCTGGATAAGGGGTTCATTAGACCGAGTATCTCTCCATGGGGTGCTCTGGTATTATTTGTGAGGAAGAAAGACGGTAGTATGAGGATGTGTATTGACTACCGAGAGTTGAACAAGTTGACGGTGAAGAACCGATACCCCCTACCAAGAATAGACGATCTGTTTGATCAGCTCCAAGGTACCAGTTGGTTTTCGAGGATAGATCTTCGATCTGGTTACCATCAACTAAAAGTGAAGAAGCAGGACATTCCTAAAATAGCTTTTCGCACGTGCTATGGTCACTATGAGTTCCTCGTTATGTCGTTTGGATTGACTAATGCGCCAGCTGCTTTTATGGATCTGATGAATCGAGTGTGTCGGCCAATGTTAGATAAATCGGTGATTGTGTTCATTGACGATATCCTGATTTATTCGAAGAGTGAGATTGAGCATGCCGGTCTCATTCGAGAGGTTCTGGAGACGTTAAGAAGGGAGAAGTTGTATGCAAAATTCTCCAAGTGCGTGTTTTGGTTACGCGAAGTTCAGTTCTTGGGTCATGTGGTGAATCCCGATGGGATTAGGGTGGACCCGGCTAAGGTAGAGGCCGTGACGCAATGGAAGTCTCCAAAGACGCCATCCGAGATCCGTAGTTTCTTGGGTTTGGCGGGCTACTATAGGAGATTTATCCAAGACTTCTCTAAGATTGCTTTCCACTACTAAGTTGACCCGGAAGGATGTAAAGTTTATATGGGGTCAAGCCAAGAACAGGCGTTCGAAGAGTTAAAGGTGAGGTTGACTCAAGCTCTTGTCTTGTCATTACCCGAAGGAAGCGAGGACTTGGTGGTATATTCTGATGCTTCTTACTCGGGGTTGGGGTGTGTTTGATGCAAAGAGGAAGGTCATAGCCTATGCATCCCGCCAGTTGAAAGTTCATGAGGTCAACTATCCTACTCACGACCTGGAGCTAGCAGTTGTGGTCTTTGCACTAAAGATTTGGAGGCACTATCTGTACGGGATGAAGTGCACCATTTTCACGGACCACAAGAGCTTGAAGTACTTCTTCGAGCAAAAAGATTTGAACATGAAGCAGAGGCGATGGTTGGAGCTTATAAAGGATTATGATTGCGAATTCATTACCATCCGGGCAAAGCCAACGTGGTGGCTGATGCTCTTAGCCGAAGGAGAGCCCGAGCCGATTCGGGTGAAAGCATACCAACTGATGATGACCTCTGATGTAATGAAGCAAGTCAAGGAGTTTCAGGATGAGTGCTGAAAGAAGATCATCTAAACTCTGAAAGAATGAGAGGACTGGTTGGGGAATTGAGTGAAAACACACTTGGAGTTAAAACTCGATTTGGACGGGTGTGGATTCCTCGTTTCGGGGATCTACGTGTGAGGATTATGGATGAATCTCATAAGACTCGATACTCCAGTCATCCTGGTGCCACAAGAATGTATCAAGACATGAAGAAAAATTATTGGTGGCTGGGTATGAATCGTGACGTGGCGGAGTATGTGAGTAAGTGACTTACTTGCTTGCAAGTGAAGGTGGAACATCAGAAGCCGTATGGGAAAATCCAACCTTTGGATATACCAGAATGGAAATGGGAGCACATCACCATGTATTTCATTACGAAACTACCCCGTACTCCGAAACGGATACCCATATGGGTGATTGTTGACCGCTTGACGAAGAGTGCTCACTTCCTACCGATCCGCGAGACATATTCATCCGAGAGGTTAGCTGACGTGTTCATCAAGGAGATTGTAACTCGTCATGGTGTACCGGTGTCCATTGTGTCTGATCGTGACACAGGTTTACGTATAAATTCTAGAAGAAATTCCATGACGCCATGGGGACGAGTTACATATTAGCACGGCTTATCACCCTCAAACTGATGGTCAGTCAGAAAGGACCATTCAGACATTGGAGGACATGCTTCGGGCATGTGTAATCGATTTTGGTGGAAGTTGGGACGACTACTTACCGTTAGCTGAATTCTCATACAACAATAGCTATCATGCTAGTATTAGCATGCCACCATACGAGATGTTATAGGGTAGGAGATGTAGAACACCCGTTTGTTGGGGTGACGTTGGTCAGAAAGAGTTGGGAAGCATCGAGGTAATCGAGGCTATGACAGAGAAGCTTGAAAAAGTTAAAGCCTTCATGAAGGCAGCCAAAGATTGACAGAAGTCATATGCCGATAAACGACGTAAGCCAATTGAGTTCCAGGTGGGTGACCGGGTCATGTTGAAGGTCTCACCTTGGAAGGGTATCATCCAATTTAGAAAGCGGGGCAAGTTGAGCCCAAGATATATAGGCCCTTTCCGAATCATTGCTCGAGTAGGAGAGGTGGCCTATAGGCTAGAATTGCCGGATGAGTTAAGTGGGATTCACCCGACATTCCATGTGTCTCATCTGAGAAAGTGTATAGCTGATGAAGACTTGATTGTTCCACTAGAGGATATCGAAATAGATGAAAGGCTCAATTATGTGGAGCAACCAGTGGCAATCGTCGACCGTAAAGAAAAGAGGCTACGGAATAAAGTGGTTCCTCTTGTGTGGGTACAGTGGCAGCATAGGAAGGGATCCGAGTCTACATGGGAGACTGAGGAGGAGATGAGGCAACATTATCCTAGTCTGTTTGAGGAATAACAGGTTTCGAGGACGAAACCTATATAAGGGGGTGGACTTGTAACACCCGGTTATTTTAAAAGACAAGAAATAAAGAATAAAAGAAAGAAAGGGAAATTAAGTCCAAGTGGAGGGACTAAAAGTGTAAAAAGGACAAAAAATCTTGTAAAGTTGGTGTAAAGGTGGGCATGGCCGCCCACCCTCTTTTCACATCACCATCTTCTTTGTTTTTTTAGAGAGAGAGAGAGAGCAGAGAACTCTCGGTTTTCAGAACAAGAAGAAGAAGTGGGCGAATTCAAGGTAAGAATTCACGGTTTTTATGTGTTTATGACGGGTTTTATCCCGGTTATGTGCTCTTGTGCTTATGTGCTTATGTTGTGTTCGGGTGTGTGCGTATGGTGTTGATTTTAGGTGTTTTGGAACTCTTTGCAAGCGGGTTCAAAGGAAGAAACACCCAAGTTGCATCAGGTAAGTTCTAGACCCCGGTTTTACTTGTTTTAAATGATCTTTGGGGCTGAAAATGTATTAAAATGGTTTTATAAAGTTCATGTATGTTTAATGTTTACCCTTGTGCATTGTGCATGAATGAATGTGATTCTTGTATGCTTATAGGTTATTCATGTTAGAATAGCCACATTAAGCTTAGAACAGTCAGATTCGATGATTTGGGTTGAAACATACTGGAAATATATAGTATAGAAGGTCCATGCGCCTAAATAAGGCTCATGCGCCTGAAAATGCCATAGTAAGAAACTAAGTGTGATCCATGCACCTAAACAGTATTCCATGCGCCTAAGATTACTCTAGAAATGATAAAGTACAGCCCATGCGCCTGAACAGTTATCCATGAGCCTAGAAAATAATAGTCGGACGACTAAGTGTAGGGCCATGCGCCCCAATAGGGCTCATGCGCCCAAATAGTTCCAATGCGCCTAAGACTTAGAAATTTTTACAGAATTTTCTGGGAGTCTGTGCTTTAGGGATTTGACCGAGGTTGACTAAGGGCTTATTAATGATGTTGTTTCATACATGATATGATTGATTATGATTGTTCCTTATTATGGTTATTGCTATTATTATTATTACCCATAGTATGTGACTTTACGTGGTATGTTATTATCGTAACGTAAAGTATTTCGTAATAATAAAGTGAAAGAGCAATAAAGAAAGAAGAGGAACATTAATAAAATGTTAACAAGTCTTGCAAGCTTACAGGAGGGACACGACCGTGTTATCGTTAGCTAAACTGTGTTGCGGGTTAGCTACCCTTTTATGCACACAGGGTCAATCAATTGAGATTGGCAGGACCTTTGTAGCGTGTCCTGGGTGATTGGGTCGGCCTTGTACATAGTACACTGACCCTTTCGGGGGATATAGTTACCCTTTCGGGGGATATAGTTGACCCTTTCGGGGGATACACTTACCCTTTCGGGGGATATAGTTGACCCTTTCGGGGGATACACTTACCCTTTCGGGGGATACAGTTGACTCTTTCGAGGGATATAGATCGCCCATCACCCGTTTTCCATCGTGCATATAGTTGGGGTATTGCTCACTCGTCCATACAGAAAGTGAAACATAAAGCTAAAGTTTACAGACAAGGCATACAGTACAGAGATCGAACATTAATTGTTCATATAGTGGATGCGTGCTCGCATATATAGTACAGAGTTGTATTTTACAGAAAAGAGTATTTTCTTATACAGCATATAGAAATTATTTTATTACTCTTACAACTAGAGCTCACTCAGCAACGCTGACTTTTACATTTTCAGTTGGCAGGTAATCATTGCTGAGGATGGCACGAGAGTGATGCTACTCGGCAAGGGAAAGACTGACATCCATTCGTATTCTATGTTGTTGTTGTTTTGTAATGCATATAAAAAATTCTTTTGTAATCAGTTAAACGATGATGTATTGCTCAACAACAGGGGTTAAATGAAATGAATGGCTTTTGATAAACATATTCTGGTGCATAAGCTCGTTTATTTGTAATGATTAATGTTTTAATTGCCATGAATGACCAACTGTGAGGTTTCCGGGATCGGGGCCTTACATTATTGAATTAATTGGTTGTTAAAAGATGACTAGGTGAATGATGAATAATAAAGTACTAGTGTAGAACCTGTGTGTTGCGACGGAGTTAGCCAATGACTTTCAGCTTTAAACTCATGTGTTTGTTAGTTGATGAATTGTTGATCCCAAAATATTAGAACAATTTACATATAATATAATAAGTTTTGATTTTTTTAATCGAATACATCACATACCATTGATGATAAACTAGTTTTCAACCTCGCGGTGCAGCATATTTTCCTCTTTAACTAAGACTTCAAGCGAAACGTAAGAAACAAAACTTGTAAAAAAACCAAAATAGTCACCCTCTAAACACGAATCCTAGTAATGCGCCAGCCGAACACCTAGTTAAGATTTAAAAATAGTTATATAAGTTTTACCCAAAGCATAGAAAAATATAATAACACTAAAAGGTTCAAAAAGAATAACACCAAAAGGTGCAAAAAGAATAAAACAGGGTTCAAAAATAACATATTGAGCCAGTGTATAAGTTAACGAGTTTACCACCGAGCCAATGCCTACTTTTATTTTATGATTGAAACGCGTATTTTATATACCAAATTAAAGTCGTATGGAATATTCCATACCCACCGACCTCTATAAATAAGGTATTATTATAAATTATTACCAAAACAAGTGGATGAACTCTTTGTCAAACTATTTTATTTATCTATCAAAATAGTTTACCTTGTCTACCAAAGTGATTAATTTTTATAGTATAAATACCATCTCAATGTAGAGAAGAAGATGCACCTCTTGTATACACTTTCATAAGTTATATATTTCTCTTCTTTTTGCTCCTGCAACGTTCTTAAGGTTATAACACTAATCTTGTGTTAATTAATATGATATTATAACACGTTATCAGTACGAGAGCTCTTAAACTCTAATCAAGAAGACCAATTGAGCACAAAGTCATCTATTAATCAAGGTATATCTTCATTAAGTAATAATATATCATATCTTATATTGAGAAGATAACTAATATAAATAAAATAAGCATAAAGGAGATCTTATTATGAACATCTTGATAACCATTGGACTACTAACAAACTAATTTTTATTTATGCATCTAACCTTTGATTATGCAACTAACATTTTATCTTATGTCAACTAACATTTACTTATGCATCTAACCTTTACTCAATCATTATTTATACAACTAACATTTATTTTTATGTCAACTAACATTTTGATTATGTTGCTAACATTTATTCGTACTAACGTCTTATTCTTATCCTAATTTGCCATTCGTATTCTCTTTTGTTTTTATAAATTAAATTTATGTTTTTATAACATAATCTTATACTTATCTATTTTTATTTAAAAGTTATTGTTGATATATACATACACGCCGGTTATATAGCCGTTATAAACGGTTATATAGCCATTGTAAACAATCACATAGCCGTTACAAACAGATATAATTTTAAACTATAAATTGACAATTATCAATCTATTTTCGTTTACAATAAACAGATCATCTCTTTTCTCAAGTTTAACTAAAAAAATCTTTCAAAGATGATACACCCGGTTTTAATACTAGCAACCATAATGCTTATTGTAATTTTTATCCCCATTGTTGAACTACCACTCACAAACTTTAAACTTTTCTTATTTTTTGTATTTGTTCATAGCTCTATCGCTTTATTGTATCGCAATGTTTATTAATATATATGGATTCTAATAATTATCTTACTATTTGCTTAATTCTTGTTTAGAAAACAAAATGTCAAATATTGCAAAAAATCAAATTCCCGGCTCTTAGTATTAATGGAGAAAACTATATGCCTTGGACGACCCATGTGAGAAGACATCTTAAATCAATGAGTGTCTTAGAAACAATACAAGAAGGAATGCTTCATCAGAGCAAGACAAGGCGAAAGCCGATGTCTTTTTACATAAACATATTGATTAAATGTTACAATTTGAATATTCAATTATGAAGATCTGTATGTTTTATAGAAAGATTTACAAAACAGATTTGATCACCAAAGGGAAGTTCTACTTCACACTGCTAGAGATCAATGTAACAATCTCAAGTTCCAAGATTTTAAAAAGGTAAACGAGTACACATCTATTTTGTCTAGAATATACTCGACCCTCAGGTTCTACAGGAAAAATGTAACCGAGGAAGATATGTTGGAGAAAACTTTCTCCACATTTCATGTATCAAACATAAACTTGCAACAACAATATAGGTTGCAAAAGTTTATAAGATATTCTGATTTGAATTCATTTATCAACGTAGTAAAGAAAAATAATGAACTTTTGATGAAAAATCACCAAGCTCGCCTCACGGGATCATGAGCAATTACAGATATAAATGTTCCTACTAAAAACTCTGGAAGGAAGTGGGGACGAGACCGTGGTCATGGTTCTTTTGATAAAAGTTACCCTAATAATCGTAACCATTCTTTTAAGGGTAATAATAATTATCGATGTAACTTTTATAACCATGGATGTCGTCATGGTCGTGGATATGGCCGTGGTAGAAATCAAAGAATAGTCTATTATCACACCCCACAAAATAATAATTTCAACCAGTAAAAAGGGAATGAAGTTGGTAGGTCCGAAATCAATGATACTTCATGTTTTAGATGTCGTAGCCCAAACCACTTGTCGAAGGCTTGTCGCACTGCTTTTACATTTATGTAAACTATACCAAACCCCTTTTAAAAGAAAAAAGAAGGAAGTGAACCATATTGATAATTTTATTGATCTCAACGTTGAGTTGAACACTGTAGACTTTGACATAGACCTTTGAAACATATGTTGCTTGACCATAATAGTTATATGCAACAATTAAGTGTTTTTCTATCTTTAATCATGTATTTTTCTATATGTAATGTTTTCTTTCAATTAAATAAAGTTTTTGTTAAAATATAACAATGTCGTCGTTATTCACTTATTATTTTTCGTTATACTTTTAAGATTAAAATGAACATAACTGGAGCGCAAGATCTAACAAATGAAGCAGATATATGTATAGCGGCTAATGAAGTCACACACACTATACTTAAATCTAAAAATATCTTTATGAACTTAAACCAATAAAGGAATCGTTAATACAATATCAGGCCTTACAGACCTAATAGAAGGAATGGGAAAAAACTAATTTAGTATTACCAAATGGTACAAAGCTTATAATATAAAATGTTTTATATTCCCCAAAATCAACAAGAAATCTTTTGAGTTTTAAAAACATATATCATAATGGGTATGATACTCAGTCAAGGACAATTGACAATGAAAAATATTTACATATCATTAGCAAAGATCAGATATTAGAAAAAACTGTCAATGCTTCAGTCTGGATTACATTATACACACATTAATATGCCTTAGGCATATGTGGCAGTTAAACAAAAAATTTGTAATCCTAAAACACTTAACTTATGGCATGACAGATTGGGTCATCCAAGATCTACAATGATGAAAATAATAATTGAAAACACTCATGGGCATCCACTGAAATATCAAAAGATCCCACAATCGAATAAAATTCATTTGTATACATCTTGTTCTCTTGGGAAATTAATCACAAGGCCTTCACCTATGAAGATTGGAAAGAAATCACCATTGTTTCTTGAAAGAATTCAAGGAGATATATGTGGGCCATTTCATCCACCATGTGGACCATTTAGATACTTTATGATTTTGATAGACGCATCAAGTAGATGGTCTCATGTCTTTTTGTTATCAACTCGTAATGTAGCATTTGCAAAATTTCTTGCATAAACCAAATTACGAACACATTTTCCTGATTATACTATTAAAAGGGTGAGACTTGATAATGTTGGTGAATTCGCATCACATGCTTTTAATGATTATTGCATGTCTTTGGAATTATTGTTGAACACCCTATTGCTCATGTACACACACAAAATGGCTTAGCTGAGTCGTTAATCAAACGTCTACAACTAATACCTAGAGACCAATTGCAAATCTTAAATATTCTCCGTTATAACTTGTTTCTAGCAATGACCAAACATTTCCCACCTAGAATTTTTTGGTGTACTATGTATGTCCTTATTGTATGACCACAACGCACAAAAATGGGTCCTCAAAGAAGGTTGAAAATATATGTTGGATATGAATCAACTTCCATCATAAGAAAAAACAAGAAAATAATGTCTCATATGAATCAGCTTCCATCATAAGAAAAAACAAGAAAGTTACACACTAACAGGTGATGTATTTATAGCACGTTTTTTTGATTGTCACTTTAGCAAGTCAGTTTTCTCGGTATTAGGGGGAGAAAAGAAAAAAACAAGAAAATGATGTCTCATGGTATGTTCCTTCCTTATTATATCTTAATCCAGTAACTAAACAACGTGAGACAGAGGTTCAAAAGATAATACACCTCACCTGCAAGAAATTTCAAATCAATTACCTTATACATTTACCGATACAAACATAGTTACTAAATCTTATATACCAGCTGCTAATGCTCCAGCTCAAGTTGAGATTCCAAATAAGCAAATAGACAACACAATGACTCATGAATCACAAAAACGTTTGAAATGAGAAAGACCAATTGGTTCCAAAGAAAAGAATCATCGAAAAAGAAAAACTCATGAAAAGGAAGTTGACCATAAAGTGAATGATCTTGATGCAATGCTAAAAACCAAAACCTCCCATGAGAAGGATTTGGATGAAAATAACAAAAAAATATCAATTAACTATGGTCACATAGTTCTTATGGAATTGAGATGAAATGGAAAGTATTAATGACATATTTTTATATTTTGTAGCAAGTGACATCATGAATGTAGATAATGATCCTGAACCACATTCAGTTAGTGAGTATAAAAATATACATGATTGAGATAAATGGAAAGGAGCTATGCAATCTGAATTAGATTAACTTAACAAATGAAAGGTCTTTGGACATATTGTTATTACTCTGATGGCCGTAAGGCCTGTGGGGTATAAATGGGTTTTTGTATGAAAACAAAATGAGAAAAATGAAGTTACAATGTATAAAGCTAGACTTGTAGCTCATGGTTTTTTACAAAGGCCAGGGATTGATTATGAGGAAACATATTCCCTTGTTATGGATGCAATAACATTTATGTAAGGCCCCATTCCTGGGATGCTTATAGCTAGTCAATCATTGCATATAAAACATATATTTTCATTAAATCAAAGAAAAGCATTGCAGAGGAATCATCAAAATAGACATCTCATTTCATTATAAAAGCTTTTGAAAAATAATAAATCGTTAACTAGTTACAAAATATATTGTTGCATTACATCACAAAACGTTATATAAATGGATGCCATCCAAAAGAGCTGAGTAGCTGCCCGTACCATCCTTAGCAATCATTACCTGACAACTAGAAACACATAAAAGTCAACGTTGTTGAGTGAGTTCTAGTTTTATAATAAAGCATACTTTCCTTTTGTTAAAAGCGTACTTTACTTTCATGCGATCATACATCATACGTAAACATAGATAATATCATTATTATCTTCATCGTTCATTAACTTTCGTTAATTCATCGTACGTCATTATCTTTCAAATTCTTTCATCATTACATCATTTCTTTCTATCAAACCATAAACTTTACCCTTCTGTTCATGGTACTGGACCTATGCCTATCATAGACCTTCTACAACGGTGCACAGCATCTCCTGGTCACAGTACCTAAGGTAAAGTTTAGGTGTACCAATGCCATGTGCAATACCCTTCTGTTCGTAGTACTGGACCTAGACCTATCATAGACCTTCTATAACGGTGCACTGCACATCCTGGTCACAGTACCTAGGGTATGCAGCAATGGTTCTATACAAATGGTCAATCACAAAGAAATACCCCGATGTGCATCCTCTTGGGGTAGCAAACCCATACACCGTTGGGCTAACACCTTTCAATGGCGTGTCCCGACATACAAGGCTTGCAAGACTTTCTTTACTTTCATCATTCATTAATGCATGAATTCATCATATTCTCTTTTCATTATCTTTCACTTTACGTTATATAATAATTTCAATTCATTCATAAATGTAAAACGTAAAGCCACAGGAAAGATAAACATTCATCATAATCAGGAACATCAACATACAGGGCAACATCATACATAACATACATCATACATAACATACATCATACATAACATACATCATGCATAAACATGCAACATCATCATCATGCCCAACATAACCTCTAAGGCCTCAACTGTCGTCTTACATGTACTTACGAGAACTCCCACATCAAAACTTCCATCTGCACTTTCCCCCGAAAGTCAGTGATTAAACTATACTTTTCCTCGGGTACAACCCTATTTGGGCATATGTACACCCTTCAGTCGCATGGCCTCCGGGCGATTGAACATCATGCGAATGAACCAATGCGGATGAACACCTATGCGGATGAACACCCGTCGTGCGAATGGACCTCATGTGGATGGAATCAATGCGGATGAGTCCTATGCGAATGGAGCTAATGCGGATGAAACTAATGCGGATGAGCACTTATGCGAATGGGCCCTCGGTCGCATGACCCCCCCCTATGTGACAGGTCCCCAATCATGCGAATGAATCTCAATCGTACCTCATTCGGCCGTATGGCCTTCATTCGGTCGCCTAGCCCTAGCTAATGCATAATGCAGTTCATCCCGAACCAATCTGCCATTTTCAACCTCCAAGCTCATCCAAACCCGTTCTAAGCCCAAATTAACCATCCTAAACCTTAGGAATGCATACTACAACACCATTCAAGCATACACAAGCCCGAAAACAAACTCCAAACGCATCACATGCAAACACATACAAATGGGTCAAACACACACACATGCAAAAACGGATTTTCAGATGTGTTCCAGCCCCAAACCGACCAAAATTTTTTTAAAGAGGGGTCCTAGAACTCACACAAACCACATCGAGAATTAGGGCTTCGTTTAGACCCGCTACACAGTGATTTTGCTCTCTTGAATCAACTCGAACCAACCCTTCTCTTCTTTTCTCTCTTCATTTCTTCTTCTCTCTTTTCTTTGCTGAAAATGGGGTGTGAGGAGAGGGTAAGGGCTGCCCTCTCCCTTCAAATGCCTCCACTTACCCAACTTTCTCTCGTTAGCGAGTTTGGTCCCCCGACTTTATACTTTATTTCTTTTTCCTTCTTTCGTCGGCTTCAAAGAAAATATCCAGGTGTTACAAGTCCACCCCCCTTATATAGGTTTCGTCCCCGAAACCTGTTATTCCTCGAAAAAATGTGGATAATGCTGCCTCATTTCTTCTTCAGTCTTTCACGTTGACTCGGATCCATTCCTGTGCTTTCACTGTACACGCACAAGAGGAACCACTTTATTTCTCAGCCTCTTCTCTTTTCGATCGATGATTGCCACAGGTTGCTCCACATAATTGAGTCGTTCGTCTACTTCGATATCCTCCAGTGGAACAATCATGTCTTCATCTGCTAAGCACTTCCTTAGATGAGATACGTGGAATGTTGGTGAATTCCACTTAACTCATCCGGTAACTCCAATCTATAGGCCACCTCTCCTACTCGGGCAATGATTCAGAAAGGGCCTATATATCTCGTGCTCAACTTGCCCCGCTTTCGGAATCGGATGATACCCTTCCAAGGTGAGACCTTCAACATAACCCGGTCACCCACCTAGAACTCAATCGGTCTGCGTCTTTTATCAGCATATGACTTCTGTCTATCCTTGGCTGCCTTTATGAAGGCTTTGATCCTTTCAAGCTTCTCAGTCGTAGCCTCGATCACTTCGACACTCCCTAAATCTTTGTGACCAATATCACCCCAACAAACGGGTGTTCTGCATCTCCTATCGTATAGCATCTCATAAGGTGGCATACCAATGCCGGCATGGTAACTGTTGTATGAGAATTCGACTAATGGTAGGTGGTCGTCCCAACTTCCCCCAAAATCAATCACACATGCCAGAAGCATGTCCTCCAATGTCTGAATGGTCCTTTATGACTGACCATCAGTCTGGGGATGATAAGTCATGCTAATATGTAACCTCGTCCCCATGGCGTCGTGGAATTTCTTCCAGAATTTGGATGTAAATCGGGTGTCACGATCAGACACAATTGACACCGGCACACACGACGAGATACAATTTCCTTGATGAATAGATCAGCCAACCTCTCAGATGAATATGTCTAGCGGATCGGTAGGAAGTGAGCACTCTTCGTCAATCGGTCAACAATCACCCAAATAGCATCATGCCCGTTCGGAGTACGCGGCAGCTTCGTAATGAAATCCATGGTGATATGCTCCCACTTCCATTCTAGTATATCCAAAGTTGGATCTTCCCATACGGCTTTTGATGCTCGGCCTTCACCTTTAAGCAAGTAAGGCACTTACTCACATACTCCACCACATCGCGCTTCATACCCGGCCACCAATAATCTTTCTTCGTGTCTTGGTACATTTTCGTAGCACCGGGATGTATAGAGTATCGAGTCTTGTGAGCTTCATCCATAATCTTCACCCGTAGATCCCCAAAACAAGGAATCCACATTCGTCCAAACCGGTTCTAACACCAAATGTGTTTTCGCCCAACTCTGCGACCAGACCTCTCATTCTTTTAGAGTTAAGACAATCTTCTTCCGTCCCTCATATTGAAACTCTTTGACTTGCTTCACCACATCCGAGGTCATGATCAGCTGATATGCTTTCACCCGAATCGGCTCGGGTCTCTCTTTTTGGCTAAGGGCGTCCGCCATCACATTGGCTTTGCCCGGATGGTAATGGATCTCACAATCATAGTCCTTTATAAGCTCTAACCATCGTCTCTTCCTCATGTTCGGATCTTTTTGCTCAAAGAAGTACTTCAAGCTCTTGTGGTCAGTGAAAATGGTGCATTTCATCGCGTTAAGATAGTTCCTCCAAATCTTTAGTGCAAAGACCACGGCTGCTAGCTCCAAGTCATGAATTAGGTAATTAACCTCATGAACTTTCAACTGTCGGGATGCATAGGCTATAACCTTCCCCTCTGCATTAACACGCACCCCAACCCTGAGTAAGAAGCATCAGAATAAACCACCAGATCTTCACTTCCATCGAGTAATGACAGAACATGAGCTTGAGTCAATCTCGTCTTCAATTCTTCGAACGCCTTCTCTTGAGCTTGACCCCATTGAAATTTCACATCTTTCCGGGTCAACTTGATTAGTGGAGAAGCGATCTTGAAAAAGTCTTGGATGAATCTTCTGTAGTAGCCCGCCAAACCCAAGAAACTACGAATCTCGGATAGCGTCTTAGAAGACTTCCCTTGCATCATCGCCTCCATCTTTGTCGGGTCCACCATAATCCCGTCAGGATTCACCACATGACCCAAGAACTGAACTTCGTGCAACCAAAATGCACACTTGGAGAACTTGGCATACAGCTTCTCCTTTCTCAGCATCTCCAAAACCTCCCGAATGTGACCAGCGTGCTCGATCTCACTCTTCGAATAAATCAAGATATCATCAATAAACACAATCACTTATTTATCCAACATCGGCCGACACACACGGTTCATCATATTCATAAAAGCAGCTGGCGCGTTAGTCAAACCAAATGACATAACGAGAAACTCGTAGTGACCGTAACGCGTGCAAAAAGCTGTTTTAGACATGTCCTGCTCCTTTACCTTCAATTGATGGTAGCCAGATCGAAGGTTGATCCTTGAAAACCAACTGGCACCTTAAAGCTGATCGAACAAATCATCTATTCTCAGTAAGGGGTATCGGTTCTTCACTGTCAACTTGTTCAGCTCATGGTAGTCAATACACATCCTCATACTAATGTATTTCTTCTTCACAACAAGGACCAGAGCACCCCAAGGAGAGATACTCGGTCTAATGAACCCCTTATCAAGCAGCTCTTGCAACTGCTCCATCAACTCTTTCATCTTCGTCGAAGCCAACCGATACGGTGCCTTGGCAACAGGTTGGGCACCTGGTACCATATCAATCGAAAACTCGATCTCTCTGTTAGGTGTACTCCAGATAAATCTTCTGGGAAAACGGCTGGAAAGTCACGAACAACCGGTACATCAGAAACTTGTGGTGTCAGCGTATCCACATCCTTTTACATAAGCCAAGTAGGTGCTACATCCACGCCTCATACACTTTCCCACCACCGCCATTGAGATTACTTTCGGGATCGTCGTGACCCGATCCCCATAAACAGTTACCAAACTCCCGTCAGGCGCTATAAGACCAATCATCTTCTTGCAACACACAATCCATCCCAAGAACCAAATCAAAACCATCTAAGGTCATCACAAACGGTCTCACCAGAAATTTATGACCTTCTAGCTCCACATCAAAATTCTCTATTATCTCAAAAATCCTGGTAAACTTACCTATGGCAGTTTCTACTTGAAAGGGCGCATCAGCACGTCTACTACTAACAGGCAGCTTAGCACAAAAAGCAACAGAAATAAAACTTTTACTGGTACCCGAATCAAATAACACAGAAGCTAAAGTTTGGTTCACTAGAAACGTACCGGACACGACATCAGGGTCCGTCCTAGCTTCCTACTATGTCATAGTGAATGCCCTGGCACTCGCCCTCGGTCCTTCACTTCCCGTCCTGTTTCCCTCGGAACCTTTAGCCCTCAGCTTCTTCCAATCCCTACTCATGTGGCCCTCCATGCCACAGTTAAAGCACCGGACCGTACAATAGTCCTTGGCTATATGCCCTGCCTTCCCACATTTGAAGCACACGTTCGACCCTAGCCTACATTCCCTACTATGCTCTCTCCCACACCTACCGCACTTCTTCGTACCCGTACCCGATGTGACCACACGGCGGTTGTGCACCTGTGCCTTCTTGTACCAGTCGAAGTATCACCCCGACCAAACCTCTTCCCCTGCCAGTTTCAATCACCACCACTCTTCCTGCCACCTTCAGCCACCACCACAACCCTCTCATCATATAATCTCCCTGCCAAGTCCACCGCCAACCTAAACGTGCTCGGTCGGGAGGCGATCATATTCCTGCGAATATCCACTAACCCTGAATGTACCTCTTAATCTTCCATGACAGAGGCATCACCTGATCTGGCACCAGACGTGCCATCTCGTTAAATTTGGTGGTGTACTGTTGGTGCGTCATCATTCCCGCCTCCAGCTGTAGGAATTCTCTCTCAACTTTATCCATTTCTCTATGAGAACAGAACTCCTCAATCACCAACTTCTATAGCTCAGACCATCTCATTCTCCCGATTACCCGACTACCCTCAGCTTGGACAATGTTGTCCCACAAGCATAAAGCTGAGTCCACAAAAGAATTGGCAGCAAACTTCACCTTTTGTTCCTTCCGGCACTCGTTGATATTTAAAACAGCTTCTATTTCTCTTGTCACACCCCCGCTAAGAGCGGAAACACGGGGATGTAATGAGACGGGATCGTCATAACACATGGTAAATGATAGAGATGCAATAATAATGATGATGAAAAGCGTGTCATGATGACACCCGACAACAAGGGGACTTGTGTCGTGTTTAGTCAGTATTCACGACAACATAGCCATACGCATAAGCATGATACATGATTCACATAAACATAGATGATAACATTGCATGCAATTCCCACAAACCGAGAACAAGTTACAAAAGTATAATGTTGTTTGAAATAGATTACAACAATTGTTTTCAAAAGACCAAGTTTAGCCACAAAATGCATCCTAGGGTCTCCACTAAGGCAGCACACCTAGATCCTCAGCTAGCATGGTCACCTAAAAAGATATGCTCAAAATGGTCAACAAAATTATTGGTGAGCTCGCAGGTTTAAAAGTAAATAAGTAACTGATGCTGTATAATGTTATTGCAGAATACCATGCATACAGTTATAAGTAAGCAAAATCACATGACATGAGCTTTACAACCAAACCTAACGACGTGCACAAAGAATCTTGTCGGAATATATTCACCCAAGGCCTTTTCCTGGCGACTGTTGGTACTAACTAGTATACCAACACGAGGGTGGGGGTGTCAATCCAAGTAGTACTACCAATACCTATCTTTCGGTTCCTACACTGGAATTAAATGGTTGTAAGAAAGAACCACAAAGCAGACTCAAGCATGTATCAGATAAGTACTCACAAAACACTAGCATGTTGATTCCAAGTATGTAAATTGTATGTATGTAGTACAGCATGAAAATGGGTGAGCATACTTTTCCCCCAAGTTTGTAAATGATTGAAAAGTTGTATAAGCATAAAAAAGTGTCACGAAACTCACTTGTTAAGTGGTAAGTATGGATGATCAAAGTTCCCAATAGTTGTATGTAATGAACGGTCTAACACCTATTGACAGTTATTTTTAAGCATTAATGTTACGTATAAAGCAAATAGTAATGTTTGGTCGGTTCGGGTTGTATCGGGTCGGTCGCGGGTAACACACATGTAGATCTAAGTACTAGGAGGAGGATTCATTGCTAATGAAATTCGTGTAAGGATCCCATTGTTATAAAAGATAGTACTTGTCAAACATTTGTAATCCGAAATGGGTTGTTGAGAATTTGTAAAATTTTAGGTTGATTTAGGTTGAATTAGTATGTGCGTGTTGATAGCGTTGACTTTAATTTTTGTGGTCAAGCAATGATACTTTTACTGATGTTACCTAATCATCACAAGACATTCAAGAAGGAAATTCACACACACAGCACCATCAGTCACACAACAGGTCCAGACACTCGACTCAACTCTCCATTCGTACGAATCAACCTTCAATCGTACGAATAAGCTTCATTCGCACGGTTGAACCTTCATTCGCACGAATGGCATTCAATCGTACCACACAACACCCAATCGCACAACTTAACCTCCATTCGCACGAATCAACCTTCATTCGTACGAATCAACTTCATTCGTACTACTGAACCTTCATTCGTATGATTGGCCTTCAGTCGTGCGATACACACACAGTCGCATACATTCATTCGGTCGCAGGACTCAATCTCACACCACATTCATCCGCATTGACTCAATCGCACATAACATTCATCCGCATTGACTCAATCGCACACAACGTTCATCCGCATTGACTCAATCGCACACAACATTCGATCGCACGACTCAGTCGCATGACATTCCCAGTCACATGACATTCCCAGTCGCATGACTCAGTCGCCCGAATGACACAGTCGCACGACTCACCCAGTCGCACGGCTCAGTCGCATGACAGACCCAGTCGCCTGAACTACAGGTTCACGATTGCTGAAATGCAGAGCAGCCTTCAGCTGCCCCGAGCACGGGTTTTACGCAACAAGGACTTCCAGAATCACACCACAAACACACACACATAAGAAGCACACGCAGAAAGTCATCACACACACCCACACGACCTCTTGTGTCCGGGTTGACCCGAACACCCGAAACCCTAGAAACGGACAGCAGTTAAAACGAGCAAGAAATGAACAACCAAGTCGTCTACCTGCAAAGATGGAGTAGACTAGGTTGTAGACGAAGTCTAGACGATGGAAACGAGACCAAAAGGAGCGTTTTTGGTGCAAAAGTGAAGAAGATGAAGAAAATGGCTGGGAATGGGGTTTTTATACCCATCCCAAGTTTGCAAAATGTCAATTTTAGTCCCTGCACTTAGCCCCCGAGTTCCCAAAGTTGGTTTCGGTTGATTACGACCTTAAAAGTGCTCGTTATATTAATGTTAAAAGTGTGTTTAATGGTAATTGATAACTTAAAATGGTTTTATTGATGACAATGACTATATATAAAAATGATATATTTAGTGATAATGGTGATGAAATTTGTAAAAGGTATAGGTTTAGCACACGTTCACGATGGAAGTACAAGTACAAGGATAATAAAGCAAGCATGATTTCCATAACAGGGGTTCATGAAGAAGAGGAAGAATAATTAAGAAAAAGTTGATGGTTAATTATGTTAATTGATGGACCTTAAGGTGATGGATGTCACATCTCTCACCCATCGGTGAGCAGCAGCAGCAGTGTCATTTCCATCAAAGGTAGGGGGCTTGCATCGTTCAAATACCCCATAGTTACAGCCTCATGTTGTCTCTTGCACAGGCTCTTCTTCTTCCTCTTCATCATCAGATATAACCATTTCAGGCTCTAGATGCTCCCGTCCTCCCGAGGACCTGTTCCTCTTTTGTCTTTCCCCTTCCCGTACTGTCTTAATCACTTGGTCACCACAGACGGTAAGATTGTCTACATGACCTGATGCACTTCTTCAACCACCGCCTCTTTCACCGAGGCCCTTAAGTTTCACTCTCATCACCACCCTCCAGATGAGGGGTCTCAGGTTCTTCATGAACCACCTTCTCAACTTTGGGTCTTCCTCTCTTGGGTTGCAGCTCAGCACCAAGCCCATCACGACCACCACCACGAGAGGCTTTTGAAGATCTACCACCAGCCATTAAAATGCACACTGAAAGATTCAAACACCAACACGGTCATTCAAGAGAACAACTCAGTTTATGTCAAGTATAGTAAGTCCCTAATTACAGTGGCTAGTTGTGATTAGTCACTTACTTTACTTTTCATACCCCAAGCATTACCTGTCCTGGCTACATCAGTATTTAAATCTACATACAACACATAACCACATACCATGCGTACATAATACCGATTAACATTAAAGAAAATACCTGATGGCATGCAGCTACTCAGGTTGCCATCCCTTCCCTTTCCATCCCATTCTCAGTTTAAGTTAAGGTTTATTTTGAAAATTTACCCATTTCACTTAAATTTTGGCTCTGATACCAACTTGTAAGGCCCCGTTCCTGTGATACTTACATCTGGTCAGTCATTGCATATAAAACATATATTTTCATTAAATCAAAGAAAAGCATCGCAGGGGATTCATCAAAATAGACATCTCATTTTATTATAAAGGCTTTTGCAAAATAATACCTCGTTAACCAGTTACAAAATACATTGTTGCATTATATCACAAAAGCGTTATATAAATGGATGCCATCCAAAAGAGCTGAGTAGCCGCTCGTACCATCCTCAGCAATCATTACCTGCCAACTAGAAAAACATAAAAGTCAGCGTTGCTGAGTGAGTTCTAGTTTTATAATAAAACATACTTTCATTTTGTTAAAACCGTACTTTACTTTCATGCGATCATACATCATACGTACACATACATAATATTATTATTATCTTCATCGTTCATTAACTTTCGTTAATTCATCGTACGTCGTTATCTTTCACATTCTTTCATCATTACATCATTTCTTTCCATCAAACCATAAACTTTACCCTTTTCTTCATGGTATTGGACCTAGGTCTATCATAGACCTTCTATAACGGTTCACAGCACCTCCTGGTCACAGTACCTAAGGTAAAGTTTAAGTGTACCATTGCCATATGCGATACCCTTCTGTTCCTGATACTGGACCTAGGCCTATCATAGACCATCTATAACGGTGCACCGCACCTCCTGGTCACAGTACCTAGGGTATGCAGCAATGGTTCTATATAATGGTCAATCACAAGAAAGACCCCGATGTGCATCCTCCCGGGGTAGCAAACCCACACACCATTGGGCTAACACCTTTCAATGGCGTGTCCCGACATACAAGGCTGGCAAGACTTTCTTTACTTTCATCATTCATTAATGCATTCATTCATCATATTCCTCTTTTCCTTATCTTTCATTTTACGCTATATAATACTTTCAATTCATTCATTAACGTAACACGTAAAGCCACAAGGAAAGATAAACATTCATCATAATCAGGAACATCAACATACAGGGCAACATCATACATAACATACATCATGCATAAACATGCAACATCATCATCATGCCCAACATAACCTCTAAGGCCTCAACAGCTGTCTTACATGTTCTTACGGAAACTCCCACGTCAAAACTTACATCTGCACTTTTCCCCGAAAGTCAGTGATTAAACTATACTTTTCCTCGGGTACAACAACCCTATTTGGGTGTATGGGCACCCTTCAGTCGCATGGCCTCCAGGCGACTGAACATCATGCGAATGAACCAATGCGGATGAACACCTATGCGGATAAACACCCAGTCGTGTGAATGGACCTCATGCGGATGGACTCAATGCGGATGAGTCCTATGTGAATGGAGCTAATGCGGATGAGCACTTATGCGAATGGGCCCTCAGTCACATGACTCCCCATGCGACTGGCCCCCAATCGTGAGAATGAATCTCAATCGAGCGAATGAACCTCAATCGCACCTCATTCAGTCGTATGGCCTTCATTTGGTCGCCTAGCCCTAGCTGATGCAAAATGTAGTTCATCCCCAACCCAATCTGCCATTTTTGACCTCCAAGCTCATCCAAACCCATTCTAAGCCTAAATCAACCATCCTAAACCTTAGGAATGCATACTACAACACCATTCAAGCACACACAAGCCCAGAAACAAACTCCAAACGCATCACACGCAAACACATACAAATGGGTCAAACACACACACATGCAAAAACGGGTTTTCAAATGTGTTCCAGCCCCAAAACCGACCAAAAAATTTTAAAAGAGTGGTCCTAGAACTCACACAAACCACACCAAGAAGTAGAGCTTCGTTTAGACCCGCTACACGACGATTTTGCTCTTTTGAATCAACTCGAACCAACCCTTCTCTTCTTTTCTCTCTTCCTTTCTTCTTCTCTCTTTTCTTTGCGTAAAATGAGGTGTGGGGAGAGGGTAAGGGCTGCCCTCTCCCTTCAAGTACCTCCACTTACCCAACTTTCTCTCGCTGGCGAGTTTGGTCCCCAGACTTTAGACTTTATTTCATTTTCCTTCTTTCGTCGGCTTCAAAGAAAATATTCGGGTGTTACAATTTAGATACTTAATCAGTTTAGCAGTCTCTAGAAATTTAGAGATGCATCTTATGAATGTTGTCACAGCTTACTTGTATGGATCACTAGGTAGTGACATTTATATGAAAATTTCTTAAGGTTTTAAATTCCCCGAATCATTAAGCTCAAAGCCTAAGGAAATGTATTCCATCAAATTACAAAGATTCTTGTATGGACTCAAACAATTTGGAAGGATGTGGTATAATCATTTGAGTGATTATTTGACAAGTAAAGGATACACAAGTATTCTTATTTATTCATACATCTTCATTAAGAAAACAACATTAGGATATGTGATTATAGTTGTGTATGTTGATGATCTAATTATAATTGGGACGCAAAAGAAAATAAATGAAGCAATTGCTCTTTTAAAGAAAGAAAATAAATGAAGCAATTGCTCTTTTAAAGAAAGAATTTAAAATAAAAAACCTTGAAAAACTCAAATATTATCTTGATTTGTAGATTGAGCATATGCATAATGGAATACTTGTACATTAGTCAACTTATACTGACTAATGATTGATCTTTGTAGTATAAATACCACCTCAATGAAAAGAAGAAGATGCACTTTTTGTATACATTTTCATAAATTATACATTTCTCTTCTTTTTGCTCTTGCAATTTTCTTTAAAGTTTTTATGCTTATAACATTAATCTTGTGTTAATATTGTGATATTATAACATGTATAGTAATATATGCTTATTTTTTCGTTTAGACACCACAATTACAAACGCAATAGAATGTATGTTCCTGACGATCCCAAAATATTGTAACAATTTAAATAGAATGTAATCAATATTTATTCGTTTAATGATATAGTTGAACACATAATATTGACGATCTTTTTTTATTGTTTTGTTAATTACCAAAATTGCATTAAATATGATGATACATGTGCTCGTATTTTTGTTTAGTATTGCTCGTATTTTTGTTTAATATTTATATAATACTAATTATCAATTTAGTTATGGATTATGATTTGTACCTTATGCTTTGTAGATTGTATATCATTTTGTTTTTTCTTTATTTTTTTTTATTTTAATACTATAGTTTTCAACATATATATTTAACATTAACACTTTTTTTCAACTTTAGTGTCATTTATTTTTATTTTTTATAATATTTTTATTTTCAACTTAGTGTCATTTATTTTTATTTTTTATAATCTCTTTAATTTATATACCAAAATTGCATATAATATTTTTTTTTCAAGTTGAAATATATAGTTAAGATGTCGTATTTCTATCTAAGTTTCAATAAATGTAGTATTTAATATCGAGTTGTTGTTACGCACAGCCAAGCTTAACCCTCGTTAATAAGAAATTTTGTTGAACAGATATCTTCTTGAACCCCTGCTTGATTGAAATTCCTAAAATGACCCTCGTTAATAAAATGCAACACTAATATAAATTTTTGTTAAACAAGTCAGCCGAAAATGACGACTTTAGTATATGGGTTAACTCAAACTCTATCTATTTATTATACAAATTTTAAATGCGTTAAGTGTAAAGTTTGGTGTTATGATTTTACATTTCCCACTAACTATATACACAAGTTCATCACTTTATTTAAGACAACTTTATTCATTCGTATTCTTCTTCAATCCTTTCTACAAAGACAATATAATTAACTATGGAATGGGAGGTAATTAAATAGCCAATTAACATACACCAATTCAACTCATCAATCAAACACCATTAAATTAATATTTAAATCTATATTTTTTTTAATGGCCAACTAAGCAAACTGTCAGGTACTCCGTACGAAGCACTCCAATGGCTAAAGAGATGCATAACATGGCCGCTATTCCACACGCACGGAGCCCTTAGCCCACCAGTCACCAATTCCGGAGAACTCCGACCACCACCCGCCCGGAGACACGACAATGAAATAATCGGTAAAACCAGGATAAAACCCGGATGCTTCAAGACTAGAACCTGGGCTCGCCATGCCAAGCGCATCATTAGCTGGATGCACATAGGGAAAGAAAGGTTAATAGGTGACTTTCAAATTTCAAACCCAATTTATTAAGCTTTTGTTATTGTTGCGCGATCTTTAACCTTTTCTGATTACCGATTTATAATCAGCCACTTGGGCACCGTTGAAAATTTTCTTGTATCGTCTTTTGAAGCTAGCTTTCGTATTACTCGGTGCAAGCTTTACAGTTGAAAGATGATGTTTGACAATGAAGTACGTGAAGTTCGATGTATGTAATCAGATAAGTGATGAAAATTTAAGCAATAATTCGGATGAGTGACGAGAATTTAAGCGATAATTCGAATATATGATGAGAATTTAAATGATATTTGGAATAAATAATGAGAATTTAAGCAATAATTGTATTTGTTTTATGGATAAAGACCTACTTATAATTATCTCCCCCTGGAAGATTTCAAAAATGAAACCTCGTGATTTTGCAAATTATATGAAATTTGTTTTTTAATAATACCTAATTTGATCCAACAACCAAAAAACAATTATTATTTATTGCTAATATGCTGATCACTTAAAGTTTTCCGCTCCTTATGACAAATTTCTTGAGTCCACGGCTAGACGTTGATGTGGTCTAGAGGGCAAAATTGATTTTATACAAAACTTTGGCTCTACACAATTTATTTTACGCAATTTTTTTAAACTTTTTATAATATTAAGCTAAAACAGTTTTAATATATAATAAATAAATCACATTTATATTATTCTAATTACCAATTTTGTACGTGCATTAGAGTGATACATTTAGTTTAAATAATTATACTTATAATTGGCTTACACTTTATAGTGATATATTGGGTTTAAATAGTTGCACTCATAGGCTTAGACTTTATTTATTATAGACAAAATTATAAAAAACGTCCTTTAAGTTTACATAAAATTGCAGGTTTTATCATTTATTTTTAAAAAATATTCTAAATATCATTTATGTTAAAAAATTTTAACCGATATCGTTCTTTAGACTAATTGTCATTAACTTTTTATGTTAAGTCAATGGTAATTTGGTCGTTTTAACTTTAAAGGACCATTAATGTATTTTTTTAAAACATAAAGGATGTTTTCTACAACCTTTTTATCTCTTACTTAATTTATGTATTTTAGAATAATACATATAAATATGATGTTATATAATATAATAGATATTGTTTATTTATTTTCATCCATGTATTATATATATATATATATATATACATATATATATATATATTATTTTTTTCATCCACGTATTTAAACTATATAGATTATATAAACAATTAAATAATATAAAAATATAAATAATATTTATATATATACGTGGATAAACAATGATTAAATAATATTTATTATGTTATATAAATACATAAATTATATAAAAGATAAAAGTTACAAAAAACATCCTTTATGTTTGAAAAAAATACATTAATAATCCGTTAGAAGTAAAAATACCAAAGTGCCCTTGACTTAACAGAAAAACTTAACAGACAGTTAGTATAAATAACGAAATCTGCTATCAAATGTTAACATAATATTGTTTAGAGTACTTTTTAAATATAAAATATACCTGCAGCTTTATATAAACTTAAAAATGTTTTCTGTAATTTTGTCTTTAGTATATTTTATATGTATATATATTAATATATATATATATAATATATATATATACGTATATATATACGTATATATATGTATATATATACATACGTATATATATATATATATATATATATGTATTATATACATATATATACGTATATATATATAAATGTATATATATACATATATACGTATATATATATAAATGTATATATATAATATATATATATATTAATTACTAGTTTTAGTATGCATGTGGGTTGTACATATACATTAGTCGGTTGTACTCATTTTTATCTTTTTATTTATCTTTAATTTTTTATTTTAACTCAAGACTTTTATATTTTGTAATTTAGCCTCAACTTTTAAATTTGATCTCTATAATTTTCATATTTTACAAAATTTTTCTTTTATGTTTCGATCTAAATTTTACGAGTTAACATGTTTTAGTATGAGTGTATGTATGATATAACGTTGTTGATAGTGATGTGCAACTAGTGTTATTTGACACGGTTATATTTCATCATTGCAATGTGAGTGCTTACTACTATTTTCTTTTTAATTGTTTGAATATTGATAAGCATTGTCCTTGTTGAGAAGTCAAAATAGGTAGCGTAACCAGTGACGTCATGCTGGTTCATTCTCATGCAAGGATAATGAAAACAAACTCTCTGACCATCACCGGTTTATTCTTGGTCCACCACCGACAATGATATATAAAGGGTTCTGGTATAAATCGAAACCCATGTACGCTGCGTATGGGTTCATATGTGACGTATAAGGTTGAATACACTAAAAACGAGGAAAATCTAGGAAGACTGTCAAACACATATATGTCTTATATAACTCTATACGACCTTCCTATACGATACATATAGAGTTATACAACGAATTTCGACTTTATAATTTGATTATTTATTTTCACTTAATAATTTAAATTCATGATTACTAATAAAGATGTATAAGTTTATTAAAATTTTATTTTATAATTTTATAAATTGTAATAAGACTTTTCCATTTAATTATTTATTGTAAAATGATTAATAAACTTTATAACAATACAAAAAAATAATTACTTATAACTCTACAAATTATTACAAGTTATTTTAAATAATTAGAAGTTCACCATGTAAGTTGCATTTAATCCATTAAAACTTTTAAAATAATTTAATAATGGAAATTCAAAATGAGTTCGGGTTCGGGTTTATAGTTTGAAAATGACGGATGTTACAACTGTTCAGGCGCACAAGCACTGTTAGGCGCACGAGCACTATTCCGGCGCACTGTTTTAGGCGCTTGGGCACTGTTCAGGCATATGAGGTTGACTTCAACGCCCAACACTTAAATTAATATTGAAAAATTAAATATTTTATTAATATAATCTATATATGTATAATATATATATATATATATATATATATATATATATATATATATATATATATATATATATATATATGTATATATATATATTATATATATATATATATATATATATAATATATATATATTATATATATATATATATATATATTATTTTAAAACCCAACACTGGCCACCCTTGAAAATGTCGAATGTTTTTTTGGTGTTCACTCCATGAACTTCTACCTTCAAAATCAAACCCCCAATGGTTCTTGGTCTGAAAAACGGATGATGTATCGTTTTGAAAGGCTAAAAATACACTATTAAAGATGCTTTTAGTAAACTATCTGCTTTTAAATTACATCAAACTAGATTACATCATGACTTAAAACTTATTTTTCAAGAGACAAAACCGTTAACAAATGAGTAGCCGATTAACATGTTGTAGCACCGGTGAAGGGGGTCACTTACAACACAACAACACAAAGGGGAGATTAACCAAACTTAATCATACAGTAAGACTGAATTAACCACAATAAGACACTAAGAACACAAGTAATATGAGAGACAAAACACAAGAGCAAGATACACATTGAGATGGTTTTCAAGATTGGAGTATATTGTTTTCTCAAGTTCTATTACAAGTGTTACAAAGCATAATGGAAAGATACAAGAACATGAGATACTTATACTACATCCTACAGCCGGCTATACTTTGAAAGCCAGCCGGATACAATTGACTAGACACAAAACAAAATCAATTGTAGAGTCAAAAGGCAGATTGCCTTCTGACTTGTGACTATGACATGCCATAGCTCACATCCTTATCTATTACAAAAAGGATAAAGTACATAAAGTAGAAAGTTACAGACTCAAGACCTCAATGTATAGTTACCAAAAGCATAGACCTTTTCACCAACTCATGTAAGTTGGTGACTTGCAGAGATGCAGCGGAAAGGTGTCCAGCTTTATGGAACAGTGCATCAGATAAAGCATGTTACTAAAAAGTCTTCGGAAGAAATATGTCTTCATAAGTTGAAGCTTCGGAAAACTTTGTCTCTGAGGCTTCGGAAGACTTCATATTAGGCTTCGGAAGATATTGGTCTTTGCTTCGAAAGATTTCACACTTAGAGTATTTTCTATTTCATGTGTGAAACTTCCTACGCATTCTTCTTTAATGTACTTGTGCAGCATGCAGGATAAACTTAAGATGTTTAGGTTGCATCAGCCTCTTCATTAATCTCTACAAACTCCTCCTAGGTTGATGCTACCAAAACACTTAGTAGACTTCAGATATCAACAGTCCTCATTAGGATGATCACCATTCCTTTCTTCATAAGATGATCATGATCCTTCAGACTGTCAAAATGTCTCCTCATATCAAAGAGGTCAGGCAGAGGCAACTAAAACATGTCTTGCCATGTGTAGATGTCTTTAGTCCCTTGATCTCTAATGACATGCCATCTTTCAGGATTGTGGTGTATGTTCAAGACAAGATGGGTCTTCCTGATGCTAGAGGAGCTGTTTGAATTGGAGTTGATGTAGCATCCTCTGGCTGCACAACCTTAGGCTGTTCTGATTCATCCTGGGGTTTAGAAGAAGGTGCAGTCTTCTTCTTCGTTGGCTTTGGTTTAGAAGTCATCCTCTTCTTTCTCTTTGTAGGTTTTAACTGAGAAGACTGGCTTGCAGTACCAGATTGATCTCTGTTGTCTTTCTCAGTTAGGACTTCCTCTCTCTCAGGTTTAGAAGGAGAGGAAGGTTGACCCTGCTGTGGATCAAAAGATGAAGCTTGCTGAGTATCAGCAGGAGGTCCGGGTTGTGTTGTCTCTGGTTTTTCAACCTTAACCTCCACTTCAGGTGGAGCTTGACTTGGAGTGAAGTGTAAGTCAATGAGCTCTCCACTTTTATGCTCATCCATAGTAGATAGAGACATGGGGCCAATTCTCCTTTCGAAGAATCCATACAGCTTCAAGAAGCTCATCATCCTCTGCCTGTCAGCAGACTTCTTCATGCTCTTTTGGATGATAGCTCTTGATTTTGCAGCTTCTTCCCTGAGCTTCTTCTTAGTTGTCTTTCTGTCCTTAACTAACTCAAGCTCAAGTTATTTTAAGTACTCAAACTCAACATAGTCATAGGTCAAAGAAAGAAGTGCATATGCCTGATAGAAACCTATGGCACTCAGGTAGTTGATCATTTTGATCCTGTCTTCTTCTTTGTCTACCTGAGGTTCTTGTTGAACCACATCTTCTTGTACAAGACTTTCTTGAACGGGGAGAGGGTAGGCATATCCTTGTATAGTCTTTTTCTTCTTCTTTCTTCTTTGACTTGTACTAGGAGTTCTGCATCTTCTGCCTCCTTCTTCTCCCTTGACCTTTCCAGGTCAGCCAGTTCATTCAACTCATCTAAGATGAGAGAAATGACACTATCTATGTCATAGTTCCTTGTCTGCAAATAATTTATCCTGACTGCCCTTAACTCATCATTCTGAGTATCTGGTCTGGGGGCAGCCCTAATGGCAGACTCCATGAGCCTTGAAGACTCAGTAGAGGAACTTTCTCCCCTCAGCCTCCTTTTCCTCTCTCTCTCTCCTCCTCCTCAATCTCCTCAGATGTCATCTTTCTTTTCCCTTTGTCACTCACAGACCTTTGTGGCTCAGAGTGGAGAGAGCTTTGGCCTTTATTGCTTGTTGCAGCATCTGAGCTCAGACCAGAGAGAGGTTGAGAAGCACCTTCACCAGCAGGTGTCTCAGAAGGAGTGTGGATCTCTACAGTAGTTGATGATGATGAGACAGGGATCTCAGGTTCTGCCACTGGGCCTTTAGTCAAGGTTTCCCCTATGAAACTAATCTTAGGGTCTACCCCAACATCCAGTTGACCGATGGCATTGCCTGATTGCCTAAGTCTCCTTCTTAAGCTGAACTCTGCAGTGATCCTGTCTTGAATTCTTTGAGCCAGTCTGTTAGCTTGTCTTGATTTGCTTGGGTTGACAAGTGGCATGTTGACTAGATCCAAACCTTCATAGTAGTTCAAAGTCTGAAAATTGAAGACTTCTTGTTGTCCTTGAACTCTTATGATGATTAGGGCTTTCCTGATGTTGTCATACCTCCACCCAATGATGTGATTGGAAGATGGTGAAGATGACATAGCCCTTGGTATCCCTTCCTCAAACAGACTTTGTATGAAGGAGTCTGTGAAGTCCACATTACTTTGAATTTGAGGAAGTTGCTGAGAATGCACAATTGCAAGTGAGGATGGTGAGTACTCAATGTCCACTCTCTGTGAAGAACTCTCAGGTTCTGTAGCTGCAATGACTTTCTCCCCCTTTTTGGTAGCATCACCCACTTGCATAAGTGAGCTGGAAGATAGGTCAATCACATCCACAGGTTCTTGTGTTCCTGGTTGAGCTCTTTTTAAAGGTCTCCCAGCTAGTATTTCCTTGAGATATAAAACTCAAGTAGCTGATCATTGACCCTACTATGTAAGGTAGTCACCTAAGATTCAAGGTGACTGACCTTTGAAACTAGGTAAGTGCATGTTTTGGACAGTTTGTGCACCATTAGTCTCAGATTCCCCTCATCTTCATCAGAAGACTCATTGGGGGATGAGATGATTAGACCAAAGTCCTCTCTCTCACCACCAGCTTAAGGTTCTTGGCTGCTGGTTTTCCTTTGCTCATTGGCAATCTCAGTTGAGATGTCAGTGGGCTGAGTTGCCATGGTTGAGGTCTTAAAGATGTAATCACTTGCTGAAGTGAGAGCCTCTTCCATATGGACATCCTGAACATGATCAGAAGTGTCCACCTTAATTGTAGGTGACTGATGTAGGATAGATATAGGAGACTTAGGAGTATTCATCTCTCTTTGAGTAGGGGTAAAGAAGAGAGACTCATTATACTCACTGAAATCTAGATCTTCATCAGTATAGAAATCAAGGTTAGGAATTGGTTGGTTGAGATCTATAGGCTGGGGATGGTAACTGTCCCTTGAAGGTTGATCACCAGAGTGTTGAGACTCAGAGTGATGGATTAAGGCAGTTTGGGTAATGAGCTCATCAGGCTCAGCATGAGGAACCTCAGCACCGATCCTTGAAGAGATGGGAGTGGTTTGCTCCTCAGGAGAAGTGGGAGCTCTAGTGTCCACTTCTTCCTGTATGAGTGAGTATATAGGGGCTCCACAGACTGAATAGTCTGAGCAGGGGTTCGTTTGGATTTTCTTTAGTAAGTGAGGGTGATTTGAGGCTTTGTGGGTGGTTGGAAAGTAGCAGGTGTGGGTTCAACACTAGCTTGTGTTGCTAGGTTGTCACCTTGAGCAATGAGCTCTAATATTTTTGGGACTAGGGCTGTTTCTACCCCAGAGAAGCCAACACTGGGCTTTCTCAGTATTTTAAAGATGTCGGGCTTCATCTGTCCCAGTTTAAGAATGTTACCTGTTTCCCTTAACTGTGAGCCCAGTTCACAGTTAAGAATGTACTGGACATATCTAGGAAACATGTAATATTCTAAGGAGTCTAAGTTAGCAAGTAAATGGTATAAACAAACTGAGAATACCTAAACTTGACCCCCTAAATCATTCCATGGATGATGAAGGAGAGATCCTCAGGAATCTGGTCCCATCCACCATGCTTGTTTGATAAGTTGTGGATGACCACATGGAGCAGAAATCTCCATTGGGATGAGACCTTCCCTTTCCTAAAGGTCTTTATAGAGAATCTCCCTCATATCCCATCTGCTCAAAGGTATGATTAACAGCTTTCTTTGGGAAGAACACCTCACCTTCTTCATTATCCAGCTGAAGATGCATGTTGATGATAGTCGTAGTGATGAAGACTATTCCCCCCTATATTGTGGCAGATAGTGCCTTCTCCCCATCCATGACAACCTCTTGGCAGGTTTTCCAAAATTCTAGCAAATGATCCTCATAGACTGGAGGATCAATGGTTAGGGAGGTGAAGTAGTTAGACAGAGTTAAGAACGACAAACCTCTGAGAAATGAGGATCTTTCTCAAAGCTTAACAAAGCAACCTGATTATGTTGTCTGTATAGCTGCATGGTAAAGTTGGGATCATTTCTGTGAGCAAGGTTGGCCATTTTGAAGTAGCTTAAAGATGAAGAAAGAAGAAGAAAGAAATTTCAGAGAGAAATTTGGGGTTTTAGGTTTGGAGGAAGAACAAATGATAGAAAGAGGGGGAAACCGTTGCATTTATATGTGAAAGGGATTTCAAATAAAGTTTAATGAAAGAGGATAAACTTTGAAATCCGATGTCGGTCCCACCTCTGAAAGAGTAGTTACTTTTGCTCAAAAAGTAGTTTTTTTAGAAATCAAAAAGCTTCCGAAAGTTAATTATCTTCGGAAGTTTTAATTAAAAAGCTTCCGAAGCTATAATGACTTCGGAAGATTTTCTGAGAGATTTGAGGATTTTGCTTCGGAAGAGAAATTAAAACTTGATTGCTTTGTATAGAAATCAACAAAGCTTCCGAGAGTTAATTTTGCTTCAAAAGTAAATGGTCCTTGAAAATAAGTAAGGGTCTGAGACAAATATTTATGCTTCGGAAGATAGATCTAAAATCTCTTCCGAAGGTAAATTTCTTAGACAGATAATTATTTTGAAGGCATGATTTGCTTCCGAAGTTAAAAGAATAACTTCCGAAGTAAAAAGATCATCAAAAATCTAAGGAAAGTCTTCAAAAATAAATTTTTATCCAAAGAAAACATGAGCTTATGAAAGTGATGAACTAGACAACTTAGGACATACATATTTTAAGAAATAATAAGAATTAGTTTTAAGAAAAACATACTTAAAGTTAATCATCCCAATAGCTTATATAAGATATTTGAATCTCTATTCATCAAAAGCCTTTGTAAACAGATCAGCATATTGTTCATCTGTGTGAACCTTGACTAGTTTAATTAATCCCTTTTCATAGTTATCTCTTATTAAATGATACCTGATATTGATGTGCTTTGTCCTTGAGTGCTGCACAGGATTCACTGTGATTGAGATAGCATTGTTGTTGTCTATGTGGATGGGAGTCTCCTTGAAGTTTAACCCATAGTCCAGCATCTAATTCTGAATCCAGAGTACTTGAGCACAACAGCTAGCAGCAGCAATGTATTCAGCTTCAGCAGTTGATGCAGAGACACAGGATTGTTTCTTGCATTGCCATGAGACAACCTTTCCACCAAGGAATTGACATCCCCCAGATGTAGATTTTGCATTCATGTTGCAACCACCATAATCACTATCTGTATAGTCATACAGATTGAAGTCAGAATTCTTAGGATACCATAAGCCAAGTGTTGATGCACCTTGAGGTATCTTAGAATCCTCTTGACAGTGATAAGGTGAGACATCTTATGGTGTTCTTGATATCTTGCACAGATTCATGTAGCAAACATGATATCAGGCCTGCTAGCAGTAAGATACATAAGAGACCCAATCATAGCCCTGTATAAGTGTCATCTACACACTCCCCACAAGATCGGGTCCAAGGGAGTGGTTTCTGGCTATGGGTGTCTTAGCAATCTTACAGTTAGTCATGTTGAACCTCTTAAGTATGTCCTGAACATACTTTGACTGACTTATGAAGATGTCATCTTCAACTTGCTTCACTTGAATTCCCAGGAAGAAATTGAGTTCCCCCATGCCACTCATTTCAAATCTATCTTTCATCAGCTTCTCAAAGTCTTTACAGAGCTTTAGATTAGTTGAACCAAAGATGATGTCATCCACATATACTTGAACTAGCAATATGTCTTTTCCCTGTCATTCGATGAAGAGAGTTCCATCTATAGTACCTCTCCTGTATCCATGTTTACAGAGTTACTCAGACAGTGTCTCATACCATTTCTCGGGTGCCTGATGTAGCCCATGAAGAGCTTTGCCAAGCTTGCAGACATAATCAGGATGACCAGGATCTACAAAACTAGGTGGTTGTTTGACATAAACCTCTTCATCTTTCACTCCATATAAAAAGGCACACTTCACATCAAGTTGAAAGACCTTGAAGTTCTTGGATGCAGCAAATACCAAGAATATCCTAACAGCTTCTAATCTTGCCACTGGAGCAAAGACATCAGTGTAGTAAATCCCTTCTTCTTGTGTATATCCTTGAACAACCAGTCTAGCTTTGTTCTTGATGATGATGCCTCTATCATCTTTCTTATTCCTAAACACCCATTTGGTTCCATTGGTAGTCTTCCCAGAAGGAAGAGGACAAAGTTTCCAAACTTTCTGCCTTTTGAATTGAAGCAGCTCTTGTTGCATAGCTTCAACCCAACTTCTATCCTTTAGAGCTTTATCAACTTTCTTTGGCTCTATCTAAGATAAGAAACAAGAGTGAAGACAAACATTTGCTTCATGGGTTTGTCCTCTTGTCCTTACCCCTATGACAACATCTCCAATGATGTTTGTGGTGGGGTGAGACTTGTGGATCCTAAGCTGAGGGATCACAGCAAGTTGTTGAGAAAGATTTAAATTAAAGAAATTAGATCTGGCATAGATGTTTCTCCTACCACATCAGCACACTTTTCAAGTGAAACTTGATCCAAGCAGTGTGTGACATCATTGATGTTCTCATCTATGCTGTGGTTAGTGACATCAAGAAATTCTTGGTCACTGTCACTACCACCATTGTTGTCTTCCACAATGAGGTATTCTTATCTGGTTGTGGAGCCTCCGAGCTGGAATTTGAAGGCATACCAGATGTATTAGTTGAGTTTGTCATTGTTATGCTGATAGAAACTTCATTTACAGAAGTAGTTCCAACTGGAGCTGAAGATTTATGACTTGAAGGTATTCCTAGCTCAAATCTTGGATCAGGATCACATGTATTTAAATTTTTTGCAGATCCTGAAACATTCTCACAAGATTTGTTAAAACAGTTGGTAACTAAATCAAGATCAAATAACCAATCTAGACTAGAACCAGCAACACAGGGTGTGTGTTCATTGAAAGTCACATTGGTTGACTCCTCAACAATTCTAGTTCTGAGATTGTATACTCTATAAGCCTTAGCTTGGGAAGAGTATCAAATAAAGTGTCCATCATCTAATTTCTCAGCAAACTTGGCAATTTGATCTTTGGTATTCAAGATGGTGCAAGGACAACCAAATGACCTGAGAAAACCAATGAAAGGTTTCCTCTTATGCCAAAGTTCATAAGGAGTCTTACCATGAGTCTTAACTACTAAAACACTGTTCTGCACATAGCAGGCAGTGTTGACTGCCTCTGCCAGAAGGTGATGGGCAACTTAGAGTCAGACAACATGGTTCTAGCAGCTTCAATCAGTGTCCTGTTTCTCCTCTCAGCAACACCATTTTACTGAGGAGTCCTGGGAGCACTGAATTGTCTTGTAATACCCTTTTCATCATAGAATATGTCAAGGATTTGGTTCTTAAATTTAGTTCCTTGATCACATCTTATGATTTTGACCTTGTGATCAGATTGATTCTCAATCTTTAAGATGAAATGCTTCAGAATCTCAGGAGTCTCATCCTTAGTTCTAAGGAAGAAGACCCAAGTGAATCTTGTAAAGTCATCTATGATCACTAAATAGTATAAGGTCCTTCCTAAACTCATTACACTAGTGGGGCCAAAGAGATCCATATGTAACAAGTGTAGGGGTGTAGTGATGGAGTTCTTTTCCTTAGGTTTGTGAGATACCTTATGTTGCTTCCCTTTCAGGCATGCAACACAGTGGTCATCACTTGTAAACTCTTTCTTTGGCATTCCAGTTACCAAATCATGATTAATTAGTTTATTCATGTTCTTAAAGTTTACATGACACATTCTTTTATGCCATAGGAAAGACTCATCACTATTTGCTTTAGACAGAAAGCATGAAACTTCTCCAGAGGGAGAGATTTCTTGCAAGTCCATCTTGTACATGTTTCCTTTCCTGGGGGCTCTAAGCAAGATATGCTCATGAGGAATGACCACACCAGGCTTAA
Source organism: Flaveria trinervia (assembly GCA_025506515.1). Lineage (NCBI taxonomy): Eukaryota > Viridiplantae > Streptophyta > Magnoliopsida > Asterales > Asteraceae > Flaveria > Flaveria trinervia. The sequence goes on from JACCIX010000380.1 coordinate 101,676, forward strand.
GAACAATGCACTCATGCTCAGTAAAGAGCATGTTATGACTCTGATCACAAAATTGAGATACACTTAGAAGATTATATCCAAGCTCCTTAACAAAGTTTACCGTTTATATGCTGAGCTTACCATTTATGACCTTGCCCCTTCCAGAAATGTAACCACCTTCATCTCCTCCAAAAGCAACTAGTCCTCCATTAATCCTTTCAAAGTTTTGGAGTAATGACCTATTGCCTGTCATGTGCCTGGAACAGCCACTATCTATGATCCAGACATTTTTTCTTGTCTTCAGCTGTCCCTGCACAAAGAAAATGATTAGTTACATTTAGAAACCCAAGCCTTGCTTGTCTTGGGCTCATTTACAGAATGTAATTCAACAGTAATAGATCCTATTGTTGTACTAAGAGGATCTTGAGCTGTTGTTGATGGAGAAATCTCAGTCACTTGGTCTTTCTTAGACATCCACACCACCTTTGTAGTCTTGGACTTGACCTTCAAAACTTCGAAATCTTTTGGAACTTCGGAAGTTTTGATGACTGAACCTTCGGAAGATTCTGTAGACACTGCAGCAGACTTCAATGCTTCGGAAGAACTCCTTTCTTCCGAAACCAACTTCTCTTTCAAGAGTAATTTTCCACTTCCCTTCTTCTTAGATTTAGAGCTTCCGAAGGAAACAAATTTTCCTTCCGAAGCTTGAATCTTCTTGAGACCCTTTGAAGTCTTTGTTTTGGTCATATGGACAGTACCTTTAGGATTGAAGGGACAATCCTTAGCAATGTGAGTGGTACTTTCACACATGACACAATTCATCTTCTTCTTCACAAGAGCCTTTTCCTTGGAATAAGACTGTCTTTGGTCACATCCCTTCTCCACCTTCATCTTTGCAGATGCTGAGACAGTCCTCTTGGGCTGAGAACTATGCTTGGAGTTTGATGGTCCAGGCTGTGCAGCAGTGGTACATAGCAGATCAGTCTTCTTCTTGTTACTGAGATGAGTTGAACAAGAACCAGAACTCTTAGCAGAAGAGTTTTGGTTGATGTCTTCAGTCCTTACCACTTTAAACCCTGCGGAGATGAAAACTTGTTTCTGCTTAGAGTCAAAAGCAGCATTGATCTCTTGAGCCTTCCTTGCCTTTCTTTTGCTCTTTCTGATCAAGTTCTTTCTCATGGACTTGGTCATCACAGTCTTCTTTCTCTCCTTAGAAGGATAGTGACCCTTCTTGGAATCCTCCTCTTCACTCTTCTCAGAGGTATTCTTCATTATCTCTTCTTCATCCTTTTTACTCATAGGATCTATGAGAGGAAGCTCCTCTTCATAAGTTCCACACCTAGGAGATCTTACTGACAAGATTGTGTGTGGAGGAGCTATCTCATTGGATCCCAATCCCTGCCTGTTTTGATAGCATACTTTGTTGTGTAGGGATGAGGATATCATGCTCTTGAAGGTCTCTTCTTCAAGAACACTCTTTTCTTCCCTGGCTTTGCTGATCACAAGCTCAGCCTGGCACTCAGTTAGCTTGGTTATGAGATCTTTGATTTGAGTCCTAAAATCTGTGTGTTCATGTTTTAGAATTGAAATGGTTTTCTCCAAGTCCTCTATCTTCAATTTATAATCATTTTTAGATTTTCTAAAATAAGATTTTAAAATGTTTAAGGACTCAAGGTCAGATCTCATTTCCAAGTTATAGGACCTGTATCTGTTAACTTTAGCAATGCATTCAGGAGTACAGAGATGTTCCAATACCTTGGCTTCATCATGATCTGCCATTAGTGCTTGGTTTGGAGAAGTATCTTTCACCTGAAAGCTCTAGTCAAAGCTTCCTTCTTCAACAGCAACAACAGTCTGCTACTTTGACTTCTTATTCTGGAGAGCCTTGTCAGTGTAGTTTGGTCTGGACTGTGTTTGGCCACCATTTGTTCTAGGTTCCTTGCACTCTCTAGCTAAGTGACCCATTAAGTTATAGTTGTAACACTTGACTTTGCCTTTGTCCAGTCCAAACTTTCCACGGGTTGCATTGCTTAGAAACTTTCTTCCAGTCCTCTTGTAGAACTTCTTGGCTCTATGAGTAAGAAGAGCCATCTGCTGGACTATTTCCATGTATTCCAGGTCATCCGGATGAATACAGTCCAGGTCTTCAAGAGTGAAAAGAGAGTTGTCACAACTTTCATCAGAAAACACAAATGCTTGAGAAGAGCTTGTCTCTTGGAATGGGCTTCCTTATGTGTAGTTCTCCCTTGGTGTCTCTGGGAAGGTTATGAAAGGACCCTTTGGTGAGTTGTCAGGGTAGCATATGAGATGATATTTGGGTTCTATGATGTCCCTTTCAACCACATGTAGGGCTGAACCCATTTGATTGTTGGAGTTGCCAGATGAACCTTGCATGTTCATCTCCATCTGGTAGCCACTGAGAATCCCATATAACTCTGTCAGAGTAAGAGTTTTGAGATTTTCAGTTCTCTTGATCACCACACAGTAGTGTGTCCATTGCCTAGGAAGTGAGGACATGAACTTCCTTACAATGTCTTTATTTTCAAGAGAAACTCCTCCATCCACTAGGGTATCCACAATCTCAACATACCTGAAGTACTGCTGAGTCATGGTTTCATCTATTTTGAAGGTGAAGTTTTCAAACCACTGTTCAGGAGATCCTTCTTGTTCTCCTTGGCTTCAGAGGAACCCTCATACATTAGTTTCAGTGCATCCCACGGCTGCTTGGCTATTTTGCACTTCTTGAAACCTTTGTACACAGAGTTTGGAAGGGCCGTTTGAAGAGCTGTCATGGATTTTCTGTCAATCTCTACTCTCTTCCTATCTTCATCAGAGTAGTTAGCCACATCTTTGGGGATCATACCAGCACCAGTGGCAGAAGGTGTGCTGGGTATGAAAGGTCCATTCTCAATAGACTCCCACATTCTTGAATCAAGAGACCTGATGAAACATTCCATTCTTAAACACCAGGTGTCAAACTCATCAAGAGTGATCAGTGGGGACTTGTTCATGGTTCCAGTTTCTATATCAATTTTGGAAATGGCTGCCATTTGAATAGTTTAGTATTTATGTGTGTGAGGGATCTTAAGATGTTGAGATCTTATATCAAGAGCCTGGAACACTCTGATACCAAATGCAGGACCGGTGAAGGGGGTCACTTACAACACAACAACACAAAAGGGAGATTAACCAAACTTAATCAAACAGTAAGACTGGATTAACCACAATAAGACACTAAGAACACAAGTAATATGAGAGACAAAACACAAGAACAAGATACACAGTGAGATGGTTTTCAAGATTGCAGTATATTGCTTTCTCAAGTTTTATTACAAGTGTTACAAAGCATAATGGAAAGATACAAGAACATGAGATACTTATACTACATCCTACAACCGGCTATACTTTGAAAGCCAGCTGGATACAATTGACTAGACACAAAACAAAATCAATTGTAGAGTCAAACGGCAGATTGCCTTTTGACTTGTGACTATGACATGCCATAGCTCACATCCTTATCTATTACAAAAAGGATAAAGTATATAAAGTAGAAAGTTACAGACTCAAGACCTCAATGTACAGTTACCAAAATCATGGACCTTTTCACCAAATCATGTAAGTTGGTGACTTGCAGAGATGTAGCGGAAAGGTGTCCAGCTTTATGGAATAGTGCATCAGATAAAACATGTTACTAAAAGTCTTCGGAAGAAATCTGTCTTCATAAGTTGAAGTTTCGGAAGACTTTGTCTCTGAGGCTTCGGAAGACTTCATATTGGGCTTCGAAAGATATTGGTCTTGGCTTCGGAAGATTTCACACTTAGAGTATATTCTGTTTCATGTGTGAAACTTCTAAGCATTCTTCTTTAATGTACTTGTGCAGCATGTAGGATAACTTAAGATGTTTAGGTTGCATCAGACTTTTCATTAATCTCTACACATGTAGAAGGTAAAATCAGATTTTTATTATTATTAATAAATTAAAAAAATAGTAATTGAAAAAGAAAAAGCCTTAATAAAATTAATGAAAAAAGATTGGAAAACTCAAACTCATTAATAACCTTCGTTAGCATATTCATTTTTTGTGGTTTCCCTAATCAAACTAGAGCTTACCAAGGAATGATACATAGCACTAAATAGAAAGTCGCCGAATACTCCAGCTATGCCTAACATGTGAAATGGGTGCATAAGGATGTTGTGTTCAGCCTGATATACAAAATATGAAAAGAAATTTTCAGAGGCATATCATTAGAAAAGCTTTCTTGAACAATTGGTTGGTAGAGATAATGGGCCATTTGTTTATTTTCTCCAAGACAAATTTGTGTTCAGATTATATTTTCTCCAAGACAATGTGTGTTCAGATTATATGTATTACTTTACTCAGAATCATATATTCGTTTTTCAACCAGGACTGCATCCCAACTCACTCAAAAGGAAACTTATTGTTGAGAAACTCATTGCTTTAAATACTTTACTTATAGTGAGACTTGAACTCATAATCTTTCTATATTTAGAAATAACATTTGTTATTTATTTTGCATTAACATTCATCTTTTTTATTCTTAATCTTATAATTATATTAAAATCAATACCTTTTATTTCTTTTTTTAATTAAATAATATGTTTATATAACTTTATCATTATTTTTTTCTCTCTTACACTCGTAACCATTTCAAAAATTATTAAAAAGTTAACAAATATAAATATTCTTTAATACAGTGAGCAATAGCATTTTATTTGTTCTCCACTTAAAACCATTTAAGCATATAATATGTAAAACACACTCACATATATATATACATACATACATACATACATACATACATACATACATACATACTACATACATACATACATACATACATACATACATACATACCATACATACATACATACATACATACATACATACATACATACATACATACATACATACATATATATATAATATATATATTATATATATATATATATATATATATATATATATAATATATATATATATATATATATATATAAACTTACTGAAAATGCTCTTAATGCCCTTAATGATATATGTTTTAGTATCATGAAAATAGTTTTCAATTCTGTAATTTCATTGACTCTATGAGAGGTCGATGAAGCTTCCAACAAGCAACAATAAAAATTGTATTTTTGATAATAATAAACAATAAAAAACATAATAATAGTTATCATTTATAATAAATCAAAATTAAATTAAAAAATTTATTAATAAGGGGTTTAAAATGTTTAAGCGTTTATAGTCCGTTTCTCATTTTTATGTAAGTATCATATATGATGGGAGATTGTTGTGAGTGGTTGTTTGTAAAAGAGGTAAAAAATTTAAAAGTGGTTGTGAATTTATGAGAGAGAAAAATTAATTACAAAGGTATAAAAATTATTATTTAGTTAAAAAAAGAGAAAAATAATAATATTTATTGTAATATAAGAATGAAGATAAAAAAAAATTGTGAATGGTCTTTTTATGCTAAGTTTGGCAGGTTTTATAGAAAATGAAACCTAAAAGAAGATGAAAAATGTGGTAAAGCTCGAAACCAAGGCCTCCTGGTATGGAAGTGTGAGCTTCGCTAAGTTTTCCAAATAAACTGTGTATATTCTATTAAGAGTGGCCAATTCAATGGTTGAATACTATTATTAAACTAAAAGTTGGGAGTGTAAACGAGTCTAGTCGAGCCTGAGCTTGTTTAGGCTCAAGCTTGACTCGTTAGAGTTTTGAAAGCTTAAGACTGAGCTCGGCTCGTTAGAAATTTTTCAAGCTCGAGCTTGGTCTGTTTATTATTAAATTATTAATTATTTTTATTTTAGTATAGTTACTTTTATATTTATATATAATTATATTTTTATATGTAACATGATTTATTTATTATATATAACATAATATGTATAATTTAATTATTTTTTGTGATAGTATATATAATAATGTTATTTATATAACTATATATCTAATATGTAAATAAATAAATTTATAAACAAGAAGTCGTTTACACTTGCACGCCGGCTCGAGCTCTATATCTGAAGCTCGGGTCCGAACTCGTTTAGTTAACACGCCATAATATGACCTTGAGATCAAGCTCGAGCTCGTTTAAGCTCAACTCGATTCGAGCTTATTTCGAACCGATCTCAAGGAACTGAAGGGAGTTGTTGCTTATATGATGCATCCAATACTAGTGGAAACGTAACGATCTAGCGTCTAAAGGAAGCAATCATTAGACACTTCTTTAGAGTAGAAACACAAAAGGAACCGGATGAGAGGATGATACAACTACGGGATGAGAACCTGAAACATTATTTTTCAGCTTCGATGCCCATTGCATCTGTAAACTTATATTATTAGATAAATACTCAAAATCACTGGCAGAGGATTTAAGGGGCCGGGGGGCCGCCGTCCCCCTCTTTTTTTCGTCGGTAGTTTAAACTTTAGTCCGATAGTGTAAATTTTTTGTCCGGTAATGTAAATTTTTATATAAAACTTTAATTCGCCCTCTTTAAAATAAATTAATTTTATCCCTGCTCCCCCGCGGATATATTCAAGCTAAGTCATTGCTCAAAATTGTCATTAAAAAGCGTTGGAAATAGGTACTTTGACGTGTAGCTATATTTAACACAGTTTTGAAGAATTTTCTTGCGGATAAAGTTATCTACAACAAATCGTAATAAATAATACTTTATGAAACTTCAGAAGATAACTATAAAGAACAAATGCATACATACTATTTATTTATTCTTTCAACACTTCAAATCTAATGTATTTCTGCTACGAAGCTGTCCAAATTAGTTTATACTATACATGAGTTTAAACTTAAAATATTTATATATTACTAATTATCAATTCAATTGTTTGTATATGTTAAATGAGTTGTACTTATATTTGTCTTTTTTTTAAACTTTGTTTTTTTAGTTTTAACTTATCACTTTCACATTTTTATAATTTAGCCAAAATATTTTATTTTATTTTTATTATTGATTCCCCATACTTTTTATATTTATGATTTTTTTGTTTCGCGTTTCCGTATAAATTTTGCAAGTAACACTAATCGCAGTGCGTGTGTGCAATCAATATTTTTATACTTATATTTTTCTCGTTTAACGACTCTGTTGCAACAGACTGGTTCTAGATTGACTTAATTAATGTTTAATATGTTTTATGTTTTGCTTACGGTGATTCAACGTTTTTACGCCTACTTTTTGTTTGATTTTATTTTCTTAGCTTTTTATTTATTTTTAATATGAGTTTTTTCGTTGTTGGTGGTCATGTGATGGTATGTCATTGGTATTACTTAACACGGTTTCATGCCACCCGTTGCAATACAAGGAGGCTTAATACTAGTTTTATTTAAAAGACAAAGCTCCTATTAATGGGCTAGTACCACATAAAGTAATAACGTATTAGACCAGATGGTGTCATGATTGAGAAATGGAGCAAGTTTAGGCCTCAGATGTGAACACCACCCCTGGCCCCCACTTCAATTTATTATCTTCGGTCTGATGAATATGTAGTAGACTTCATCGATTGATTTTGTGTGTTGGAAGTTGTACTATACAATTTCCATAATACACTAAGATAATGTGAGAAAAAAACAAAACAACATCGTAAGAAATAGAGAAAACTAAAGAAAATGAAAAATATCAAATGTGACAACATGAAATAACCCAAGATGACCTCATCTCCTTTTTCATGATAAACTTATACACATCTATACATATGTATAAGATCATTAACATCTAGCACAAGATAATGTTGCACGTAATATTCTTCCATATGTTTTCACACATTTACCTACTTCTATGCTATTAGAATATATTATAAAATGAAATATTTGTGTTGTCTATATATATGAGGCCAACTACATTGAGAGAACATCAAGATCACACACTCAAACCATGGATGATACTTATCTTTTCTTCATTTCTGTTCTATCCATATTCTCTCTCATTTACCTTATCAAACTAGTTGTAAACAATATACACAACAAGGGTACAAACCATCCACCAAGTCCACCATCTCTCCCAATAATTGGCCACCTTCATCTAATAAAAGGGCCTATTCATAGAGCCTTGCAACACCTAGCCTCAAAGTATGGTCCTATCATGACTCTTAGGTTCGGCTCACGCCGCGTGTTAGTGGTAACTTCGCCATCAGTAGTCGAAGAATGCTTCACCAAAAACGATATCGTTTTAGCCAATAGGCCACTTCTTTTAAGTGGCAAGTATCTTAACTATAATCAAACCGCGCTTGGGGCTGCACCCTATGGTCCGCTTTGGAGAGACGTGCGTCGCATTATGACACTTGAACTATTTTCGACCGCTCGACTCAAACATTATATGGGTGTCCGACAAGAGGAAGTTAGGTTGTTAGTTAAAGATCTTTTTCAAGAATCTTTTAAAGATTTTACACGAGTGGAAATGAGGTCAAAAATCCAAAGGTTAACTTTCAACATAATCATGAATGTTATTGTTGACAAAGGGATTTATGGGACCGAGGTGGAGGATGTTAAGGAGGCTAGTGAGTTTAAGGATGTAATAAGGATGTATTTGAAGTCAGCGGGGCATCAAACCCCGGTGACTTTATTTCAGTTTTAAGATGGATCAATTTTCAAGGTCTGGAAAAGAGACTTATCCGATTACAAAAACAATTGGATAACTTTTTACAAAATTTGATAGAAAAGTGTAAGAGTAAACGTGGTGGTCGTTCTATCGAGAAAGGAAAGGCGATACCGTTTGTAGATGTGATGCTTTGTTTGCAGGAATCAGAACCGGAATACTACACTGATGATTTGATCAAAGGCAATATATTGGTACGTATATGTTCTAACCTAATCCATAGATGTCACTAGACATGCACAAAGTCTTTATGTTGACACCAAAATATAAAAACGTTAGCAAAGACTACACAAGGTGCACAAATCGTTTTTTTCATCATAAGAAAAACCAATAAGGTTATTAATTGAATTTGTTAGTGGTCAAAATGGCCAAAACCGGTTCGGTTATTAGTAAGTTTGAGAACGTATAAAGAACCAACCTGCTGTAATCGAACCGGTTTGGTTACTAACCTGTTAACTGGATAAAAAACGGCTTCTTATTACTGTCATAAAAACCGGTTTATGATGTGGGAAGCGTCCGGTAGATACCATTGGTTACGATCAGAGAGAAACCGGTTTGTGCTGGATCGGTTCGGGTTTTTTTACCACGTAGAGAATATGTATTTTAGCGATGAAATATTGGCCCGTCTATAGTGATGGCTGATGGCTCCTTTTGGTCACTAGATCCATCTATAGTGACCCCTCTATACGTCACGTATTGGTCTACATCACTGAAAACAAGGAAAATTCAGGGGGTTGTCAGAGAGTTATACGTCCTATAAAGCCCTATACGACACATATAGGGTTATACGACGCGTATAGCGAATTTCAACACTGACAACGAGGAAAAATTCAGGGAGTTGTCCGAAGATTATACGACACATATAGCTTTATACAACGTGTATGAGGCTATACGACACATAAAAATTTTAGGGTGTTATTTTAATATTATGAGGTGTCTATTTAACGGGGTCCCGTCTAAATACTCGTGAATTAATATGTCAGAGACAAAATTAAGAGGATTGGGTTCTTTTGTGTAACAAGGTTAATCAACATGTCCGATTCGGGTTGACTTGTTAAAAAGTTGATTGTGGATTAATTTGTTTAACTCATTTAATTAAATAATTGGACCTCTCGGTCTGTTTAAAAAAAGGTTTCTTAAAGGTCACACCAGCTCGTTTGCCAATTGACTCATTTACATAGTTACACTGTTTCTATGTTGTTTGGTCACGACCTAACATTTGTGTATACTATAGACTTTGCTACTTGCGGGAACCGACACTTCATCGGTGACGATAGAGTGGGCGGTGTCGCTTCTTCTGAACCATCCCGAAGTTTTAAAAAAGGCGAGAGCCCATATCGACGAATACATTGGAGGCGAGCGTTTGGTGCAAGAGACCGATATCCCCAATCTTCCATACATCCAATGTATAGTCAACGAGACATTAAGACTGTACCCAGCAGCACCGTTGTTGGTGCCACATGAGCCGTCAGAAGACTGCACCATTGGAGGGTTTGATGTGGCCCGCGGCACGATAGTGTTGGTGAATGCCTGGGCCATCCATAGGGACCCGATGGTATGGGACGACCCGTTAAGTTTTAAGCCAGAGAGGTTTGAGAAAGTGGCAAACGAGGGGTATCGGTTCATACCTTTTGGAATGGGACGTCGGCAGTGTCCTGGGTCAGGCCTAGCGAACCGGGTCATTTGGTTAACCTTGGCGTCGTTGATTCAATGCTTTGAATGGGAAAGGTGTGGTGAAGAATTGGTCGGGTTGTCGGAAGGGAAAGGTCTAACCATGCCCAAAACCGAGCCACTCGAAGCAATGTGTAGAGCACGTCAAAAAATGAACCATGTTCTTGTCAACCTATGAAAACTCGTATCATAAAAACAATTACATCTTTTTACCTTTATGTTATCATTTTTCGCCCATAACACAACACTTGCGTTTATGTATTTGTAGGTGTATTTGTATTAACATGTTGTTGTAATAACTTTTTTTATAATTCTAATGGTGTTAGCGTTGTGAACAAATCTGAGGAGGTTCTTTTGAAAATATGGTATCATTATTATTTGTGGGATGGTCTCGGGTTCGTATATTCTCTGGAGCTTCAAATAGTGTGGACGGTTGAAATTTCGTCATAATAGGTCGAACTTGAGTATCGGTGATTGGTTTAGGCTAAAGGCTTGTCGTAAACAAAAGGCCGTTAAAAGAGTTAAAATATAACCCGCATAAATTGTGTGTTAAAAGACTAGAGAATATTAGATAAGTTACAGCTACGAAGGCTTGGATATGATCGACTATGTTTCTTAGAAAATACCATTATTTTTAACTTTCACATTGCGCTCTTTACTTTCAGCCCATACATCTTGAAACATGTTCAAACAATACACAATGGCGACCAGGCCAATAGTCAAACGTGTGCATAAACTAAAAAGAAAATAACTATTTCGTATGATCCACATAACTTTTTGACTCTACTAGTTTTTCTGTCTTCAGCGTGTTGTGACAAACACGACGTGATAAAATGTGTACTACAATCAATCTGACTTGTTTATGAACAAAATTTCCGAACTAAATTTACGTCAAAACGTTAAGCAACTCAGATCTATATTGTCAAATGAAAATAAATTATATTTGACCTAGATGTATTTCCAAGCAAAACTTATATCAAAATGTAAAACAACTAAAAGCGTTCATAAAAATAAAAAAGAAAACATTTTATATTTGATTCTACTATTAACATTCTAAAAATTAGACTAACTTCGAATGTAAAAATCACTATGATCAGATTTGATCAAGAGATCCCAAGCGTTTATTTTCTCTGTAATAGTGGTTAGGGTGTGTTGACGTATAAAATTCCTTGCCATGCATCTCCAACCCACGCCCCATATTTACTTCACTTTTCAAATTTCAAACTTACCCCTCACTAAATATTTTAATTAATACAATCATAACTTAGGTCTAAAATGAACATGGAAAATATTGTGGCCAATCTAAAAAAGCAAAAAGTATGTTATATATATATATATGTATTATATATGTATATATATTATGTATATATATATACGTATATATATATATATATATATGTATATATATATACATATATATATATATGTATATATATACATATATATATATATATATATATATATATATATATATATGTATATATATACATATATATATATATGTATATACATATATATATATATATACATATATATATATATATACATATATATAACATATATATGTATATACATATATATATACATATATATATATATAATATATATATATATACATTATATATATATATATATATATATATATATATATATATATATATATATATAATATATATATATATATATATAATGATGCTTCTTTCGAATTTAAATATATCATATTGTATTTATAAGTAATATTTTGATCGCATAAGACTTGAAGTTCTATTTAGAAAGAGATATTTGTATTTTCATGAGATTAGTATATGGAACACATATTAGTATGGAAATTGTATATGGAATCAAATTAGACTAAATGATTTTATTATATGCAGTTTGAACTGGTACAAACAACTATTGCAAGTCTTCATGTGAAGTTGTGGTAGTTGACGGTTATAGTTGTAGATACAACGATAGTAACTTGGAGATTTAAAGTGGTGTAGTTAATTTGACATACATCCACTATGCTACAACTAGAGTATATATTATAGGAATAACCTAGGGTCAACATAAGTTAAACACAAGTGGAGCTAATCGTTATGAGCCCTGGCTCGGCCATTGGCAAAGTCTCCATACTCGACTCTACCTATCTTCAAACAATCAACAGTCACCATTGCACTATCGATCATTAAGTTACTAACAAACAACATATTTACTATCTACTTAACAAGTTGCTAATTAACACTGAATACTAAAGTTGTTATTGACATTTAGTTACTACTCGAGATCTTTGGCTACCTATATATCAATCAAGTAATATGTGGAAGAAACTTTTGATGCATAATAAACATGGAACCAGACCTGTAATATGTGGTGTGAATGTTCTTATTAACTATAAGATAAAGATGATTAGCTCAACGGGCGGACACACATATAGTTGAGGGGCAGACTTCGCTACCTCTCAACTTATTACGGATAGCATAAAAAAATCTACATTTTTTTGTAAAAAAGTTATGATTTTTATATTACCCTAAAAAAATTACATTACCTCTGATTTATTTTAACTCAACACTTCATATAAATTTTAAATGTTATAAAAATTTATTAATTAATAAAAAACAATACTCATTACCCATTATTCAATACATTAATAAGCCCAAAATCAAAAAAGAAAACCACAAAAAACAAAAAATGGCAGTCAAGCAGCACCTACGCCATCGCCCACCTATGCCACTACCCACCGGACCACCCACTGTGCCACTGTCCACCGAACCACCCACCTATGCACTCAAGGTAACAACTTTTAATCTTTACTTATTACTCTATTAGACAATGAAATTGAGGATTTAGGTTTATTATGTTTAATTCTAATATTTTTTTTTTTGTTATTTATTATAAAAATGAGGGATTTGAGGATAGGGATTTGAAAGATAAATTAGGGGTTTGAATTGTATTATTTTTAAATATAACTTGTAATATTTTTTTGTTATTTGTTATAAAATTAGGGTTTTACAAATTGCCACTACAACCGTTGAAAGATGATTTTTTTAACTAAAGCTTATCAAACCGGATTTATGAAATCGAATGGGGGGAAAATACTTGAACAATGCTTTAATATGTGCGGTTGAAAGGACAACATTTGACGAAGTAACGGATAAGGATGTAATGTTTCGTTTTTAGGCTATGAAAAACTGAAGAGAAGAGTTCTGAGATCTATCACGTATTTGTTTAACTTCTTTTATTATCGTGCTTTTCCTTTTATTTATATAAAATATATTAAGAATAAAAAAATTAACATTACCCTTAAACTTGTTTCTTAGATTTGTCACCGATTCACTCACCAAGAAGACCATCTACTTAAAATACAAATATCTTTACACCACTAATGAGCTTGACACCACTAGGTGTTGCGCCTTAAACCCTACCAAGGGCTGCCACCACTAATTCCCATGGGTTAGGGGCCTCACTCTTTTAACCATAGAGGTTGCTTGATTAAAAAAATTAGAGCATTTTGTATCGAGAGTACACTTCACAACTCCTAATTTATATGCTTGGTTAAAAAAATTAAAGCATTTTTTGTATCGAGAGTACACTTCACAACTCCTAATTTATATCACTGTTAATTTTAATTTTTTGTTTGGTCATAAGTGAAAACAATTATATTAAATTGTCCTTGATGATAGAAAAATTACTGATAAATATTAGTAATATTTTATTCAGTAGTATACTTACTTTCATTTAAAACAAACTAATGCATAAATAAAAATATCGTAACAACTGAATCATTATCTTAGTATATTACATATTAATATATGAATAACAGGTTGTCTTTAAAGATGAAACTCTTGTTATTATTTTAACCACAAGAAGGTAATACACATATAATTTCAACATACTTATTATTTTTTATTATTTTTATTATGAAATTATATCTTGCTAGTCTTGTGTCACCGTCCTTCAATGAGTACATAAAAGTCAAAGTCCCAAACTCTTTTGAACCAACTAAACTTTACACTCATATAAGTTATTATCTTATTCTTGTAACTACATATGTAAATTTTAAAAGAACTTTTATGAAGTGAAAACATTTAACCCTGTAACTTGTAAACCTGAACACATACCTCAAGATGATATCAAACATTTACTCTAATCTTTAAAAGTTAAGCTTTCCACATGAATTTAGCACCTAGTGTTGTATTAAAACTTTTATGAAGTGAAAACTTTTATCCCTATAACTTGCAAACCTGAACACATACCTCAAGATGATATCAAACATGTGCTCTAATCTTTAAAAGTTAAACTTTCCACATGAATTTAGCACCTAGTGTTGTATTAGATGGGGATTGATGCCCTAACATGAGAGATTTAAATAGAAATAAATCTCATCCATATAGCTGACTTATGCATAAGACTCTCCTTACCCTTTGATGATCAACCATTGCAGACTAATATATTAAACAAATATCACATCATGCTTGGAAGTTCATGCATCATGTCTAACACCTAGTGTCTATACTTTCCATTATACTTTTGACTATAAACCTTAGTCATTGTAGAACACTAACGTGCCGGATAGATATTAGTATAACACTTTATGCCATAATAGAGATTCTTACACTAAATTTTTGATCATTCAATTTCTTTACCAACATCTTATACAACAAACTTGTATCCATTGCTACGTTAGTTATGTAAATTTACTTATTTGGAGTTTATGAGTTCCTTTCTCCTTGAAGTATATATACCCATCTACTAGTTAATGAACGATCTTTCATGTTTGTTATCCAACTTACGATATAATAACCTTCTAGAACGAAAGGAAATCTAGGTTTATCCAAAAATCTAGGTTTGCCCTAAACATGGGCGGACCTAGAGCCAAAGGAGGGGGCAGCCGCCCACCCTAAAAAAATTTTCCAGTGTTATATATATGTGAAAATTCTGACCGCCCCTCATAATATTTTGCCACCACCCCCTTAAAATTCTTGAAACTAAAGAAATAGCAAAATTATCTCAAATACATTGTTTGGAGCGGAACTACATTGGGTCTGGTGATCTTCTGACAGGCCGGCGAACCATATTTTCTTACTAACTGGGTCTGTAATTGAATGCATTTTTTTAATTTCACTCTCAAATAATCATGTAATTAGTAGGAAGAAAAAAAATTATATCAAGATAAATATATTTGATAATAATATATCTAAAACATATTGAACATATCACCAATTTTATGAGTATAATTGTTTCAAACATCACATATCACCACTTTCATGAGTATAATTGCTTCAATATGATTTTTGTTATATTATACATATATGCAAATTCACGAGTTTGGGACCATTTTAACGTTTTTTTACGTCAATGAATCGACCCAACCCATCTGATAAAAAAAATAATTTTTGTTGAACCGACCCAACCCATCTGCAGTGGCCTAATGACACTTAAAATTTCCGCCCCTCGTGAAAAAAAAATTTGGATCCGCCACTGGCCCTAAATACTTAAGGAACTCTTCTTTATGGCCTATCAATGATGTGACCTTAGATTGATAGTAAAACTATTACACTTGCTAACAACATAGACAATATTTAGCCTAATGCTAATCATAGTATACATAAGAGATGCAAATGTCTTTTAGAATCAACTGGAGCCGGTTTCACTTTTTGCTGGCTAAGCACATTTGATTAAGCAAGAGTGATAACATGTAAGCTATTCTCACAACTAAACTACTTCAGTACTTTCTTATAATATCGAGACTATGAAATAGTAATACTATTATTCTAATGCTTGATCCTAATACAAAGGATCACTTCTACCTTCCTCACATCCTTCATATAGAAGTGAGATAATAAAAATTCTTTGGTTTTTTCATTTTGATATTGACTTATATGATACTTTATTTATCCTAATTATATCTAGGTCAATAAGGGTTTTGCATGACTTGAGGATGGTCATCATCAACATCTAGAGAAAACGATTTTCATGACAGTAAAGCATCAAAACAAAATTTCATGATGAGCCCAACATAAAAAATGTGTTAGGTTATGAGAAAAAAACACATGAAAAAGCAACAATGCAAAAGGCAAACAAACACATGCATGTGATTGTTGTCATTGCTGCACAATAAATGAAAATGATATACATAAACTAATGATAGTTAGAAACCAAATGAAAATGATCTAAATAACCATTGATAGTTAAGCTTATAGATAAACCTTCTAACTTTTCAAACTTACAAATCACAGAGTTATGTTTCTGAAAAAACAAATCAATTTACTATTGTTTGTAATAACATATTATAATCTAGTTTAGAACCCATCTACATGGGTTAAATAGAATTACTAAATTATTAGTTATTTATTAATATTTAAAAACTATAAAATAGTTTTTTGAGATAAAAATATGATTGAAACTTTCGTATTTAAAAAAACTTTGCTTTATATATTTTTTAAATAATCCAATTTTTATATAAACATTTTTTTTCAAACAATCATTTTATAAAGTTCTTTGTATTAAAAACTTTATATTTCATAAATATTCTTGTTGGATCAAGAAGAAGCCTAATGCAACCAAAACTAGATCACTTAAGTTATTTTGATGTTGCATACAAAGGCTTCCGAAGCTTGTCATGGAACTTCCGAAGGTTGTAGAGTTCTTCCGAAGACAAAAGAAAAGTCCAACTTCCGAAGACAGAACTCTACTTCCGAAGACAAATGCATACTTCCGAAGTTCAAGACTTAGAAGAATAAAGTAAAGACCACTTCCGAAGTATGATGAAGAAGTCTCCAAGTCTTGGAAGAAGCAGCCTCTTCCGAAGTATAAAGTGGCTTCGGAAGTACTTACTCTTCCGAAGCCATTTAACCTTCGGAAGACACTGCTATAACCAGTGGACACAAGTATGGTCTCTAACACTCTGTTGTAGACTTCTGATATAGCATGGCTCCCTAAAGAACCATGTTGTTGACCATACTTTATTCCACTGTTTACCTTTTCATGATAGTACAGTTGCCATGTTTAGTTAGTGACAAAAGGTAAGTCAGGGACATGTCCTGACTACCAAATCTCAGATAAGACTTTATCTAAGATACCTTAACTATAGTCTTGTAGTATAGGCTTTAGCTAAGGATCCCAGCTGGTATCAAAATATCCGGCTGTAGATAGTATTATATATAGGTTCTCCTTGTAACTCATAAAATAGATGATCTGCTTGTAAGAGTCTTTGTATCTTGAGTTGAGAATCAATATATAAAAGTATCTTGAAATTATCTTTCTGTTTCTTAGTTACTTTTCATATTGTGATCAACTCTTACTGATTCTTACCCGAGTGTGATTCTAGGTGAGTTTGAGAGAAAACCTTGTGTTTAAGTGACAAACACCGATCCTGCAATTGGTATCAGAGCTTCTCAGGCTCTTGATTGTGTGATCTAACCATCCAAATCAACCTGTTTTCACTCCTCCCTACCACCCACTCCCTCAAATGGCCCTCAACAAATCTGAAGTAGAAATGGGACGATGACCAAAGCGCCAATCATCACCCCTGAAAACTTCAGGTCTTGGAGTAGAAGAATGGAAGGCTTTATTAGATACCAAGACAGCAAAATATGGAACTCGATTGTCAATGGACCGTACAAGCCAAAGGTGGCTTCACCTGGTGGAAACGGTGCCATGATAGAAAAAGTTGTCGAGGACTATTCTGATGAAGACAGAAAGAAGATGGACATCGATAGCAATGCTATGACTATTCTCATGACTGCAATACCGAACTCTATTATGGTGGGATTCGAGCATTGCAAGACTGCCAAAGAATTATTTGATGCATTTGCTCAGATGTATTCTTGCTCCAACGACTCAAAGAAGGACTCACTGAAGCAGCAGTTCGAGAACTTCACTCATATTGCTGGAGAGACCCTCAGCCAGCAGTACTTCAGGTACATGGATCTTATCTCTTCCTTCAGTCTGTAAAGATCACTCCTGAACTTAGAGATCTCACCAGAAAGTTCATGAGTGCTCTTCCAAATGAGTGGACATTCTACTGTGTCTCTATCAAGAGAACAGAAAACTTGAACACTCTTTCCATGACTGAGCTCTATGGCATCCTTGATGGATACCGCCTATAGATGGAGAGTAAGAAGGGCCACCAATAAGCAGATCTATGAGTCTTCCTGCTATAACACTTTAATGGTTGTTGAAGGCTCATTAACCTCTCAACCTCAGCACTTCCTGACTTATCAGCAACCATCCTGCTCACTGGTCCCTACATCATTTATCCTGACACTCCAAGGTCTCAACAGGCTCAACACAATCCCTTCCAGGAAAGTTGTGCCTTTGTCTCAGGAGGTGGACACTCAGGAGATTTTCAATACTGCTTTGATGATCTTGAGTGCTTCAGCCCAGATGACGTAGAGTAAGTGGACATTATCCAGCAAATGGCTCTCTTAACTTACATAGCAAAAAAGTTCTTTAAGAGAACTGGAAGGCATTTCCCTCAAAACCCAACTACCAGCAAGTTCGGGTTTGACAATACCAGGGCAAAATGTAACAACTGTAACCAACTGGGCCATTTTGCAAGGGAATGTAAGGCTCCCAAGACCAATCCGGGAACCCCACAGGCCTCCCCACATCCCTCAACCTCAAAGCCCACTGAGAAGTCAACTGAGACAGCTGCAATGCTCAAGAAGTTGACTGGAGCTTCATGGTAAGATGTGACTCCTGCTTAAGCTCTCATGGCCGGAACAGATGATGCCCAGGTATATGAACATCTCTGCACTCCAGCCTGTATAGCTAAGTTAAACTCTATCAGGATTACAATATGGAAATCAGATCTGACATTGAGTCTTTAATATTCTAAAATCTGATTTTAAAAGAGCTGAATCTGACTATCAAAAGAAATTGATGAGTTGGAGAAAACTGTATCTCTTTTGAAACATGAGCACACCAACTACAAGACTCAAATCAAGGACCAGATATCCAAATTTTTGAGCTCAAGCCCAGCTTGTCACTGCTGAGGCTCAGGCCAGGAAGCATGCTATCTCTGAGCAAAACTTCCAAGCATTCTTGCATCATCCCCCATTCCAAACTCTGTTATCAGAACAAAGAAGGGTTGGAACCAATGAAATTGCTCCACCAATTCCTATGAGTCTATCAACAGCCTAGATGTGTACTGAAGAGCAAAGGTTCCAACTGCTGACCCTTTCTTTCCAGAGTTTAAGGACGAGGCACCAAAAGTGGCCACCACAGGGAGGAACAGGTAGATAAACCCATCGCCTCCTGTGATGATCAATCCTAACCACCAAAGCCAGAAGAAGCAGAGCTAAAGCTGCTAGGAAAACTGCTAAGAAAGTGGCTGAATCCAAACTGAAAATTGATCCCAAACAGAAGGGTGTCTTTGTTTCAGCTGGTTTCCAAGTGTTAGGTACTTCTGATTCAGGAAAAGAATGTAATACCAGCATTCCTGTCCTACCAAAAGATCAGAAGTTAAAGGGAAAAGTTGCTGACGAAGAAAAGAAAACCAAGAAACAGCAACCCTCACTTTCCCAAAAGTCTAACATCGCATGCATCATGTGTGGCCTGCAAAATCACATGGCAAAAGATTGTTACTACAATCCTGCAAGCACACATTATGCAAATAATATTAGAAAAGAGGGAGTCAGGGAAGGTTTCACATTTGGACCTTCCATACGGTTCAAGAGTTGAAGAAGGGAAAGCTAGTTTTAAAAGCCAAGTGCTTTCGGAAGAAACTCCTTGTTCCGAAGGGAAAATGGTTCGAAAGCAAAAGCTACTAAGGTTCGGAAGAACAAGAAAGCTCCCTTGAAACCATCCCAGAAGAAGACTACTTCGGAAGAGAAGGTGGTAAGGACTTCTTCCAAAAAGAAAGAAGCTTCGGAAGAAGACCATGCTGCAAACGCTTCAACAAGCTCACCTCCAAATCAGCCACCAAAGGGTGGACTGGAAGATCAAGGAAGATGCTGCAGAACCTCTTCTCCAAAGACCTCTGTTGAACCCCCATGCATATCATTTGGTTCACTCATGTCATTATCATTGGAAGAACCCAAGACCAATAAAGCTTAGGTTTCCAAACAAAACTGAATCTCATCTTACGTGCAGGAACATCCATTTGAAAAGAACAATAATGTATGGATTGTAGATAGTGGATGCTCCAGGCACATGACAGGGAACATACATCTTCTTCAACAATTTCAACATTATGATGGAGGTCCTGTCCAGTTGGAGGTGAGGCGGAGGATATATTTCTAGCAGAGGGAGTATATCCAATGATATGTTAACAGTTGACAAAGTTAACTTTGTCAAACAGCTTGAACACAATCTGTTAAGTGTTTCTCAATTCTGTGATCAAAAGCACCAAATGCTTTTCACAGAACATGAGTGCATTATCCTCAAACCAGGGATGACAATTCCTCCGGAATTGGTGCTTCTTAGATCTCCCAGGAAAGGGGATATGTACAAGCTTGATATGAACAATGCTTCCCCAATGGGTGAAGTATCATGCTTTCTTTCCAAAGCTGATAGTGATGAGTCAACACTGTGGCATAAACGTATGTGTCATGTAAATTTTAAGACAATGAACAAATTGGCTAAAAATAACTTGGTACATGATTTCCTAAAAAGGAGTTTTTCTGCAAAGACAACTGTGTTGCATGCCTGAAAGGGAAACAACACAGGACATCTCATAAATCCAAATGTGTTAACTCTATCACTACTCCATTGCACTTATTGTACATGGATCTTTTTGGTCCACAAGTATAATGAGCATTGGAAGGAAATCATATTGTCTTGTGATAGTTGATGATTTTACAAGATTCACATGAGTATTCTTTTTAAGAACTAAAGATGAAACTGCTGAAACATTAAAATCTTTTATTCTTAAAATAGAAAATCAAATGATCACAAGGTTAAAATAATTAGATGTGATCAAGGGACTGAGTTTAAGAACTCATTGTTGACTCATTTTGTAACTCAAAAGGGATTTCAGACAATATAGTGCTCCCAAACTCCTCAACAAAACGGTGTTGCTGAGAGGAGGAATAGGACACTTATTGAGGCTGCTCGAACTATGTTAGCTGATTCAAAGCTACCTCTAACATTCTGGGCAGAGGCAGTCAGCACTACATGCTACGTGCAGAACAGAGTTCTTGTAGTTAAGTCCCATGGAAAAACCCCTTATGAGCTATGGAACAAGAGACCACCGTTCATTGGCTTTCTAAGGTCCTTTGGCAGCAGGTGTACCATATTTAACACAAAGGACAATTTAGCAAAATTTGCTGAAAAGTCGGATGATGCTATCTTTGTTGGATACTCTTCTAGTTCCAAAGCTTACAGAGTATACAACATTAAGAATCAACAATTTGAGGAGTCATCCAATATAGTTTTTAATGAGCACACTCCTTGTGTTAGGGGGAATGGACCTGATCACATCTTTGATTTAGAATTGTTTCCAAACTATTCTAAACCCTCTTGTGAGAATGTTTCTGTTGGAATAGGTGCTCAAAATGATGTTGATGCTGCTGCTAATGATCAACTGTTTGAGCTTCCTAGGCCTAGACCAAATTCTCCAAGTGCTGCACTACATCCAACTTCTATTATTCACAGATCTGACAGTTTAACTATATCAAGGAATAGTGAAGCTTCAACAAGTGAGTCACCTACTGAGCCTCAAAACTCATCAGGTGATCCACCACAACACCAGGCAGAAGGAGGTAGGACTTTTAAAGAACATGCAACTGTTAATACTACTTCACAGCCAACTATTGATGATGTTTCTCATTCATTCAATCAGTCCTCATTGAATGACTTTGAAACAACAGCTGGACAGAGTGTTCTAGTTCCTGAGCAGAATATGTCTAACTTGGATCTATCTCTACAATTGGAAGTGATTCTTCGACTTAGGATTCACAACATCATCCAACTGAGAACATCATAGGGAATGTCTCTGAGGGTGTGAGAACAAGAGGATAGAATCATCAAGGAATGTCTGCTTATACTCATGCTTTCTATCTCAGATGGAACCCAAGAAAGTAGATGATGTCTTAAAAGATAGTAGCTAGATTGAATCGATGCAAGAGGAGCTGCTTCAATTCAAGAGACAAAAGGTATGGAACCTATGTCCGCTACCATCTGGTCAAGTACCCATAGGCACCAAATGGGTTTTCCGAAACAAGAGATGATAGAGGCTTGATCATCAGAATAAGGCAAGACTTGTGGTTCAAGGATACACTCAAGAGGAAGGAATCGATTATACTGATGTCATCGCACCAGTTGCAAGACTTGAGGCAGTTAGGATCTTCCTTGCTTATGCTGCATCCAAGGACTTCACAGTATACAACTTGATGTTAAGTGTGCTTTTCTATACGGGAATATAGACAGGGAAGTCTATGTATGCCAACCTCCAGGATTTGAAGATCCACAACACCCCAACTTATGCAAATTGGATAAAGCTCTATATGGGCTGCACCAAGCACCTAGGCTGTGGTATGAGACTCTGTCTTAGTTCCTTCTGAAGATGGCTATACTAGAGGTACCATTGACAAGACTCTCTTCATTAGAAAGTCTAGAAAGGACATTTTGCTCGTACAAGTCTATGTCGATGACATCATATTTGGTTCCTCAAAAACCAAATGTGCAAGGACTTTGAGAGCATTATGAAGAAGAAGTTTGAGATGAGCTCCATGGGAAAAATGGACTTTTTCCTTGGAATTCAGTAAACAACTGAAGGAAGGGTTCTTCATTAATCAATCTAAATATGTCTCTACATCTTAGAAAGATTAAGATGAAGGATTGCAAGCCTGCCAAGACACCCATACCCAGAAACCATAATCTCTGTCCTGACCTTTAAAGGGAGATACTGATCAACATTAGTTAGGGCAATTATTGTTCTCTGATGTATCTTACAGCAAGTAGACTTGATATCATGTTTGCTACTTGCATTTGTGCAAGATATCAGGCTGCTCCTAAGGTGTCTCACCTGGCTGCTGTTAAGAGAATCCTCAGATACCTCAAAGGAGCACCTAAACTAGGTCTCTGGTATCCCAGAAACAAAGATTTCAATCTTTATGGATACTCTGACAGTGACTACGGCGGCTGCAATATTGACAAGAAATCAACATCGGGAGGATGTCAATTTCTTGTTGGAAGGATCTCAATTTCTTGTGGAAGGATCATCTCATGCAATGCAAGAACCATCCTGTGTCTCTACATCAACTGCTGAAGCTGAATACATTGCTGCTGCTAGCTGCTGTGCTCAACTGCTATGGATTCAAAATCAGATGTTAGACTATGGATTCAACTTTGTGAGTACTCCTATCCATATTGACAACAACAGTGCTATCTCCATTACTGAAAATCCTGTGAAGCATTCCAAGACTACACATTGACATCAGGTATCATTTCATTAGAGACATTCATGAGAAAAATCTAATCAAGTTAATCAAAGTTGATTCAAATGAACAATATGTTGATCTGTTCACCAAGCTTTTGATGACAAAGGTTTAAGTATCTCATAACAGCTATTGAATATAAACATTGATTAATCTGATCTTTTTTAAAAACTGTTTTAATATGTAAGTCTTGTGTCAATACAACTTAAGCCCTGTTACAAGAAATTTTCTCTAAAATTTTCTAAGTGTAAATTCCTTCCGAAGAGAAATTAACCTTCGGAAGACACTCTCATATCTTCTGAAGCATAATTTCTCAAAGGATAACTTTCTTCTCGGAAGAATTTTTGGTCTCGGAAGAAGCGATTGATTTCATATTAGATCTACTTCTGAAACTTACAAATTCTCTATTCGGAAGCAACTCTAACCTTCGGAAGCAAAGATTTGGCTTCAGAAGTAAGAATTGCCTTCGGAAGACAAGTTACCTTCGGAAATGTTTTACACTCATAAGAGAGATTTCACTGTGTAACATAAATTTCTTGGGCCCCACACTGTAAAAAGAAAAGATTTTGTTAATGATGTCGGATTATTTAACTGATTTTTAACCTTACCGCCACTGTCATTTCATACACTAAACCATCACATCACCTTATCCTAACCCCCATTACCGCCTCTCCACAATCTTTTAAATAATCTTGACTATTCACTTTCACTCTCTTACTTGCAAACCTTACAGCCCTAGAAATTTCTCCTACTCAACTTTACCCAGCTCAAATCATTCCCATTCAACTTTCCAAATGGCCTTCAACCCTTAGCACAACCAGGTCACACTTCTTGATTCATCAAGAGATGATGACTTCTCAGATATCATCTCCTTTCTAACCCAATCTTCCTACTACACCGCTCTGACTGTTAACCCCACAATTTACTCAAACCATATGTCTGAATTTTGGGCAAATGGTCAGATTGAAACCCTAAACGGGGTTCGTGTCATTCGATCGAGCATCTGTGGCCAGGAGTTGGTCATTTTTGAACAGCTCATCAGGGAGCATTTAGAGCTTCATGATGAGGGCGCTCCAACGGAATTCCCCAAAGCAGACTTGGACGATTCTTATCTCTAAATGGGATATGGAGGAGACGTTAGCAGATCAACGGTTTACAAATTTAACTTCTCGTACAAATGGAAGTTCCTGCTACACGTGGTCCTTCACTGCTTGTCGAATAAATCCGGGGGATAGGATCAAATCCCATTTGAACTTGGGTGCCTTGTTCATGGGTTGGTAAAACGCCTCCGCTTCAACTATTCAAGATTTGTGCTGACTAACCTCATGGGAAATCTTCATAAGGACACATTCTTCATGTATCTCAGGTTTCTCCAACATATAATCAACTGTGAGCTAGACCAGAGCATGCTTGTCTGTGCAGCTGCTCTGACTGCTCCTCAGATGAGGCCGACCATCTTCAAAACTTTGAAGAGAGTGTCCACCAACTTCACAGGAAGAGACACTGCACTTCTTCTAGGTATGACTGAGCCAATGAGCCAACGACTTCTAGTGACATCCATGTTAACCCCACAGGTGATGAACCAGTAACTACCCCCACTATGCCAACACTACCGTCTACATCCATCACCATCACTTATCAGAGACGCCCCAAACGAACCCTTGTTCAATCTACTCTGATTGAACACGCCCCTCCTGTTAAACTCAAAAAGGCTAGAGTGGAACAAAGGGCTCCCACTCAGCCTGAGGTCCAACCATCCTTCACAATTGACCTCAATATGGGTCTTGAGTCTCCTCAGTCTCAGACCCATGAGCCCACAACCCAAGCTAAAAGCCCTCAGGGTGAGTCTCTATACTCCCCTGAGCAGCCAACAAGGGACAGCCCCACCAGAGGCTCAATGCCTGTAGACATTGACCAAAGTCTCGGGTCAGTAGGTTTACCCATCCTATCTTTCACTAACCTTTTATTTAAAACTGATGAAGAGATAACATCTCTCCATGGCAATGAAGCTGATCTACAACACCCACTCCAAGATCAACAGAGCCCGGAGAAATCCCTTATCTCTAGCCCCCATCAGCAACCAACTGAGGTGAGTCCCACTGATATGGAGGGGACTCATGTAGATTCAACTGCCACTACAGAAGGTTCCTCAATGGACCTTATGGACAGTGGTAACATTTCTCAGACTGAATCTACGGCAACTGAGCCTTTGATGACTCTGAAAGAGACATCATTGAGCATGGTAAACCAGGGTGCCAAGAACCACATCTGGTGGTGAGGCTAAACATACTAGGTATGTTACCTCATCTCCCCGTGATTCTTCGAAAGAAGATGAGGGAAGCATGCAACTCCTCATTCAAGATCTTCTTTCTAAAGTCTCAAACCTGGAATCTCAGGTTAGGACTTTAGAGGCAAGATCTACCACTCAGCAACTTGAGATTGACAATCTCAAGGCTCAACTTGCTGAGAAACAAACAGAGAGGTCTGTTAGGCATGTACCTATTCAGGTCTCCCTGACTTCCTCCTCCAACTCATCTAGCTCTCAAGATGATGCTACCAAAAAGGGGGAGAATGTTCAAAGACAAACACATAAGGAACCACAGAGCCAACCTTCCACTTCAACATCTTCCTCTCCCATCATCTCTGCGCCTGAAACATCTCAGGTCACTCTTCAGATTGATCCAAGGATGTTCAATGATCTCTACAGACTCTTCACCAAGTTTCTGTTAAGATCTTCCTTTGAGCAGCCAAGTCATGATGCTACAATGATCTACTTTGGAGCAGAAGAACTTCAAAGGCTGACTGCACCTTCTACCACTATGGAAGAAGTTGGTCAACCTAAGGTCCTCATGGAACCTAAGATTCAATTCGAAGGGGAAATGGGAACTGATGGCCCAGCAACTGAAACAGTTGGGACAGAATCTGCATCTCCTTTAACTTCCGAAGCTGAAGTTAAAGCCTCGGAAGAACAGGCTGAATCTTCCGAAGCTGAAATGGAAGCTGCGGAAGGACTATTTAAAATGTTCGAGGAACTGATCATCACAGATGCTATCCTAGAAATGGATCTGAATGAATGAGACGAGGACTTTCAATTGACACCTCCATCTCAGACACCATCTCTGACTCTCTCACAATCAGAAACCTCTCTCCAAGAACCACCACAGTCAGGATCTTCAAAGGATAAAGGTAAAAGGAAGATGACTGCGGAAAGATTTAGGAAGAGGAAGATTGAGAAACTTAAGAAGAAAGGAAGACTTCAGACTGAGAAGTTGCTAGCTGCCAGCACAAAAGCAGTTGCTTCCAATCAGGAGGTTGTCATCAATAAAGAAGAGAGCAGATCATTGACCAGCTCATGAAATAGGAGCTGCCATGAAGAGAAACACTCCTGCTACCATTAGAGGTGTTGGTGGATCTGGAGAAGGCAACCAGGCTGAGACTTGAAGAAGAAGCTAGGTTGGCCATAGAGGAAAAGGAAAAGAAACAGAAGGAGGATGAATTGCAGCTGAGGAGAGACAGGATAAACTTCCTACTCTCCAAAGGCTTTGATCTTCAAGAACTCCCTCCATACAACGATGATACGATCCTCTGGCTCTACAACAAAGAGCAGGATCAAATGGAGAAAGAAAGGAAGAAGGCCGCAAAAGAAAAGGCCAGAGAGAATAAGAAGAAAAAGAAGAGCCTAGGGTCACTGCTTCCAAGAAGCTTACTGAGAAAGCCTGGATGAAGGACTATCTTCGGGCTCATGGCTTCTCTAGTAGGCAGGTGGGTCCTATGTCTGAAAGGACACTCCAATGGATTGTCAGTGAAATTAAGGCTGACATCCGGTTGGGGAAAAGGAAAGAGATGTATAGAAAGGTAAAAGGGATGACCTACACTGCTTCTACCCACCACCACTTGAACCCCCACCCTCACCATTCACCATAAACCTGAACCCTTCACCCCTGAACCCACATCACTACCCACTACTACTCCCTTACCTCAACCTCCTAAACTTCCCATATCCAACCAAAACACTAGTCAGAACCTCTGAACCTAAAACTAACCAATTACCATCCAAACCATCCCTTCAGCCTTCTCAACATCTCTCCCTTGAGGAGTTTAAGGCAATCAAGACGAAGCTCACTAATTGCACCACTTTGAGCGAAGTCTCCTATAGAAGACTCCGTTAACATTACCGTAGACGGATCCTCAAGTTCCCTCACAAGAGACAGATTCCTTGATTTGCCTAGAAGAACTTTGGACCAGGCTGCAAGACTTTGGGCCTCAATTCAGATTTTTTAAATGAGGAAGAAAAGAAGCTCAGGAGGAAACTGGTGACTCTGCTGGATACAAGAAAGAGGACAAGATTCCTAGTCAGCCTCTTGTGCCTAGAAGGAAGATAATCCAGTGGAGGTTGATGAACCTTCTCACAACTTTTTTGTGAAAGAGAGAATGGTGAAGTCAACAGACTCAATGCAACCTCTCTGTTACACTCCAGCAGATTTGATCTTGCTGAGTTAGCAGAGAAACCTTCCCAACCCTCCAACTCTGAAACTGCTGCACTCGTCAGAAATCATATCAGCAGTCTTCATTTGGCTGAGCTAACTGCAAAGGCAAAGATTGAAGAAGAGTTGAAGTTGAGAAGACAGAAAGACAATGAAGATTCTCACCAAAGGTGTTGTCTTTCTACAAATGGTGGAAGGTCCTGAATGGAAACCTATTGTTCGATGGGAATATGATTACAGTTCCCATCAACTAACTCTTTTCAGAGGGCAACAACAAAGGGTACATGTTATCCAAGGTGATAGACTGGATTTCCTGTCTACCAAGGATCTGTACAGCTTCTCAGCACCACATCAGGGAAGAATAAGGAGATAGACAAATATTTCCTCTCCTTGGTGCTGAAAGTTTTGAGAAGTCGAGGTAAGTGAAGTTTTGGTAGCATCAGCCTAGGGGGAGTTTGTTGGATCAAGAAGAAGGCTAATGCAACCAAAACTAGATCACTTAAGTTTTTTGATGCTGCATACAAAGGCTTCCGAAGCTTGTCATGGAACTTCCAAAAATTGTAGAGTTCTTCCGAAGACAAAAGAAAAGTCCAACTTCCGAAGACAGAACTCTACTTCCGAAGACAAATGCATACTTCCGAAGTTCAAGACTTAGAAGAATAAAGTAAAAACCACTTCCGAAGAAGAATGATGAGAAGTCTCCAAGTCTTGGAAGAAGCAGGCTCTTCGAAGTATAAAGTGGTTCGGAAGTACTTACTCTTCCGAAGCCATTTAACCTTCGGAAGACACTACTATAACCAGTGGACACAAGTATGGTCTCTGACACTCGCCGCGGTGACTTCTGATACATGACTTCTCCCTAAAGAACTAGTTGTTGACCATACTTTATTCCACTATTTACGTTTTCATGATAGTACAATTGCCATCTTTAGTTGGTGACAAAAGGTAAGTTAGGGACATGTCCTGACTACCAAATCTCAGATAAGACTTTATCTAAGATACTTTAACTATAGTCTTGTAGTATAGGCTTTAGCTAAAAGATCCCAGCTGGTATCATAATATATCTGGCTGTAGATAGTATTATATATAGGTTCTCCTTGTAACTCATAAAATAGATGATCTGCTTGTAAGAGTCTTTGTATCTTGAGTTGAGAATCAATATATAAAAGTATCTTGAAATTATCTTTCTGTGTTCTTAGTTACTTTTCATATTGTGATCAACTCTTACTGATTCTTACCCGAGTGTGATTCTAGGTGAGTTGAGAGAAAACCTTGTGTTTAAGTGACAAACACCGATCCTGCAATCTTTTTGAAAAAATTATGTTTTTTAATAAAAGAAACATGTATTTAATTAATCAAAAAATCGGTTTTATAGTTTGGAAAGTATATAAATAATCATTAGCATTTAATCTATACTTAGTAATAAAACAATTATTTTTAGTGTCACGTGTAATTTTCTTAGACATTTATTTTATTGATTCCCCGCCTAAAAATGCATCTACCTTTATTATTAGTCATGATTCATATTAATAAAATCAACTATTGCTATAATTACAAAGAGAGTTTCTTTTTTTTAAATAATGTATATAGAAAATTTATTTACCAAAATAGGTGTTTAAGAACATATTTTTTATTAGAATAGTATTGGTTAAATTCATTTCATTTTAAAATAATATTATTTAAAAGGAGTCAAGCACAAAGGTTAATAAAATTGTAAAACACTTTCATTCATATGTCGTAATTAAAAATAGAATGTTTTTTTCAAAAATTATTTTTGTTTTTTCTAATTCACTCAAAGTTAATTTTAAATCATCTTTTCATATAGAAACGTTAAATTCTTTTTACTATAATTTTGTATCAATTTTACACAAAAACGGACACATTTGTTTTTATTTATTCCTTTAAAAATATGTATTTTTTGAAAATGTATTTAAGTAGCTTAAAATATGTAATAAGAAAAATTATTTTTAATAAAAAATGAATTCTTTAAAAATGTTTTATATAATAGATTCCCAACAACAATTAGTGGAAAAAACAAGTCATGCCATCTTAAACAAACTCGAACTTCTTTTACGACTCATTTAGTAAATGGTTTTGAGCCCGAGCTTAATATATCGAGATCGAGCCGGCTCGCAAGACGAAGCTAGCGTTGTATGTATATGAAGTTTATTTTTATCTTTTATGTATATACTTATATAAATTATTATTATCATATATAAATTTATGTTTAAAACAGTTATATAATATTTATTGTTATTTAAAAATATATATAAACTATTTAATTTCATAAAAAATATATTTAATATATGAACACGTATTTTATAAATAGTTGTGAAAAAAACTAATGAAATAGTATAAATATTGTTGTATGAGAAAATTTATTGAAAAAGTTTTAAGAAAACCTTCATAAAAGAAACTATGAAACATTGTTTAAAATTTAAATTGGTTTTTATTTTATTGAAACTTTATTCTTTTAACTTTACTTAAATAGCATTATTAAAAACATAAATACTTTTATCTAATTATATTATTAATAAGAAAAATGAACTTTCCACTAAAAATCAATTTAGTAAATATTTTTGACAACGCTTATTTTGTTAAATTATTTTTCCACCAACCCTACTTTGAAAAAAAACTCATTACAAAAAGTATTTTTTGATGGTTTCAAAATATAACTCTAAAATTGATTGCAAGTTATAATTGATTGTTTTTTTCAACCAAAAACAAGTTGATTCTATCCTTACCAAACAAGTAATACAATGAGTTTTTACAGATTGTATTATACTAAAATTATGAATTTAAACATGCTGAATTCTTGCTTATTCAAACAAGCTATATAAGTTTTCTAACTCACTCATCCTATGCAAATGAGAAAAAACCTCCTGCACATCTGTTATTCAAAAACGATTTTAAATATTTCTTAAAATCAAGGGTCTTAAATAATCAATTTAGGGTTCGATTTTCCTAAATCATGATATCAATTTTTAAATGAAAAGATGAATCATTTTATATTCATTTCAATTTACAAACATATCATGGTTTCAATTTACCCCAAATCATGTTTGTTTCAAGTTTACTCACTGATCCTTTTACTCCTTCATTGATCCATTCAATATTATTCACATCCGAAGTTTTAAATCATAACATCTCTTCTGCAAAATCTCAATTCAGTGCTCATATATACATATCTTGATTGCAACAATAGAAATAATTCGTAAGATTCAAGGATTTTGATTTTGATTTCAAGATAAACTTTATTGTTTTTGCTTTTTACATCAATTTGACTTATTTATGTTCTTGTTTATTAATGCATAAAACTTTGATTTAGTTTAGCTGATGTAAGCATAAAATTGATTTAAATTCTTCATCACCAAAAAGAGAAAATTACATAATGGTTTCTGTGGTTTAATCAAATTGCATGTTGGCCCCCAAATTTAAAAATTGAAAAAATAGTCCAAACTTTTGTGTAATTATTGCACGTTTGATCCCTCACATCATTTCAAGCTCTATGTTACATTATCTTGAGTTATAATTAGACATGAATTAAAATTATTAATATTAGACAATGATTATAAAACTACAAAATCAACATCAAATTTTGTATACAAAGCAGTTTTTGAATGTTTATGTATGTTCTCATATTAAATATAATTTATTTATTACCTAAAGTTCTTATTTATAAGTTCATTTCATTTCATGTTATACACTATTTATACTTATAAATAGTTATAAAGAAAAGCTATTATTATTATATATAGATGATTTTAAAAAATCGATATACAAAGTATTAATAATAATATTATGACTTGAGAACCTTTTTAATCAAAAGCAAATTTTAATGATTGAACATGTGTATTACATGGGTCTTTAGTCAAGTATATCATAAGATGATTATATTTCATTCTAATCACGACGCGTGTCTGATTCCTAGGTGGAGATTAGATGGATAGTATAGAAAAATATCATATAACTTTTAAACATTTTGATTTATAATTATAATTTTTTTACTTTTAGAAGTCGAAATTAATAAGGTAGCATTTGATATGTAAAAATCAAAGCGAGAATAAAATGAAACATTGAGAGTAAATAAAGAAAGATGATTGATCGGTGAAGAAAATGAAATGAACCATTACACAAGTAATTTTATTCCCTCTAAACACACCAGTTTCATTCTATCTGCCTCATTATTTTTTTCTTTAATTTTATTCATTCTTAGTTATCACAATCACCACCTACCCACCCACCAGGCCACCACCAACAACCACCAGCAACTACCACCACTAACCATAACGCCCATCACCACCATCACCATTACCAACCACCATGGCTACCACCGACTGCCATCTCCATCACAATCTGTCACACCCTCAAAATCTACTTGCAGAGTTTTACCGCGAGGCGTGTAAACAAACCATGATCATAGTCAACAGTTACGCAGAACGACTCTATATGCCATAATTTAAATAAAATCAACCAAAGTACAAACTTTAAACTGTGCGGAAGCGTTTTGAAAACAACCCAAAGAAATAAAAGTATAACTATAGCAAAACATGTGCCAACCCAAAAGAGTAACAATAATCATTAAAATACTAAAAATGTCTTGGGAACCGAGTCTTAGAATGCAAGTAACCATGCAGTGCTCCTATGGCAAGCAAGCTAATGACCTGAGAATAGCATACTAAAATTCAACACAATGGTTTGTGAGTTCAGAGATATTCAAACATAAACAGTTTAATAATAGAGATATAAAAGTAATGCATTGTAACAAATAGCTAGTCCATTAACAATAATATTTATTTCATAGTGATTTCGCAATTGAAGCTGACTGTGTTGCGTTGTTGCCTCCTGTCACGACTTAACAGGTCGTGACAATGTTTATTAGGACAAATTGCACCCGTTGACCTCGAGTCACACAGGTGGGGCTCGTCAGACCCAGTAGTACTACCCAAATTTCCCCGCTATTCAATATTAACAATTCGAAAGTGTGAGGACTTTTCCATGATATCAACACTATATATATTATACACAACTTGAATATACAAAGCGTTTGTGATTTACCAGTATGCTATCTCCCCCAAAATAGATTAAATAAGAGTGGGGCATGAACTCACCTGATATGCGTATAGATACTTAGAGTTTGACTTGACAAACAGAATAGACAGACAACCTTCAGAGGTTACCTAGATCATATAGTGCATGAGTACGTGTAATCAAAGAACATGTGAAACCCTAAGTACACTACAACCAAGGACTCAAGATTTCAAACAAACAGACAGGTTTGACCTAGTTGACCCGTTTGACCCGTTGGTGACTTTATGTGTTTGTAGCCATTCAAGTAATCATACACACATATCATACATATTTACTTTAAAATAGATCATATGTTGCTATATCATCCAGGTGTATCACTTAGATCATTATACAACCAGTATCATACAAGTCATGCGAATCTAGAACATTAACATGTCCACCATTATAACACAACTAACATGTCACACAAGGATCAAACCACTCACCACATTCCATGTCAAGCCACTCACGACTTCACATCCTAAACCCTGCCAATCCTACTAAGTAGGGGCCTCAGATTCGCACACGTGTATGATGATCATAATCATATTCATTAGCCAGTACATTACACCACAACATCGCACAATCAATTCCAGTCCCAAACATGATGACCTAACCACTCATCAACATCACCATCACACATGATCATCAAAGTCCAAACATCACCCTGATTATCCAAACAACCCAAGTCTATAAAGTATAACTTATGGCAAAACAAGTGCCAAACCAAAAGTAAACCAAAATTGTTAAAATGTCACATTGTCTTGAAGCATACTGTCTTAAATGAAGTGAACCGTGCAGTGCTCCTATGGCAAGCAGTTAAGGACCTGAGAAAAGCATACTAAAATGTCAACACATAGGTTGGTGAGTTCAAGAGTTTGAGTTCAATAAACATGTAAACAGTTGCGATAAAATAAGCAGTGTATGGTAATAGATAGCTAGTCTATTATCAGTAAATATTAATACATAGTGATTTTGCAATTGAAGCTGACTGTGATAGTTGTTGCCTCCTGTCACGACTTACCATGTCGTGACAATGATCAATAGGACAAATTGCACCCGGTTGACCTCGAGTCACACAGGTGGGGCTCGTCAGACCCAGTAGTACTACCCAAGTTTCCCCGCTATTAAATATTAACAATTCAAAAGTGTGAGGACTTTTCTCATGGTAAACAGCACTATATTAATATTATACACAACTTAAATCATAAAAGCGTTCGTATAAATACCAGTATGCTATCTCCCCCAAAAGAGATTAAGTAAAGAGTGGGGCATGAACTCACCTGATGTATGCAAAGTACTTAGGGTTTATTTTGAGAAACGAGAGGATAGCCAACCTTCACAGGTTACCTAGATCATGTGAGTACATAAGTACGTGTAAATAAACATGGTGAAACCCTAATCATACCAAAATCAAAGACTCAAGCTTCCAGACAAATAGACACGTTTGACCTAGTTGACCCGTTTGACCCGTTGGTGACATTATGAGTTATAATTCAAATAAAGCCAATGAGCACATACAACATACATGATAAGCATTCGAACAGTATCATACATATGCTATATCAACCAGGTGTATCACATAGTATCATACAATCAAGTACTATACAAGTCATGCGAATCTAGCACATTAACATAACCATTAGCTACAATACAACTACATGTCATACACTAATTTACACGTTCTATTACACTAGGATCCATCCTTGAACATATTAGCAAGTTCCTATCATCTCAAACATGATCACAACATCATACTTCAACATTTACACAAATAAGTTTCCCTTTTGGGAAAGAACATCCCAAAATCTATCAAACATCCAAGCATACATGAATTCATCAATAATATACCAATTCAAGCTCATACTAACATCTAAGCATGATCAACAACACTAAACACCTCAATCCAACAATCTTCATAAACAAAAGTTTCTACTTTTGGCAAGCTATGATCAACATCATCAAATTAAAGATTTCTAGCATTCATAATACCAATCTAGCATCTAATTATCATCATGAACACACCCATAACATCATAGCATCCATAATTCAACATTTCATGCAAATAAAGTTACTATTATTAGTAACCTATGAACATCAACCCTAAGTCATCGATTTCTTGCAAGATTCATGATTCCTAACATTCATACAACTTATTAATCACCACACATTCATCAAACAACATCCATCATCCATAATCATACAATTTACGAATTAGGGTTTGCTCAAAACCAATTTCATGATCAATCCACTAAAAACATGTAATTCACCCATGATCGACGTTAACTAACATGTATTCAACCTAACTAACATATAAACATCATCAAACAACAACCAATTCGACCTAATGAGGGTCAATTCCGCAAATTAGGTTCGGCCATAATGAACACTCACAAAAAACATGAAAAATCTAACCTTTAAACAAGTTATAACTTGCAATTGATGATTCCAACAAGTTATATGCCTTGAAATCGATCCAATTTCGTGTTCCCTTGCTTGTTCTTGATTGAAATCGAAGTGGAGGGGTTTTTGAAGGTTGATCGCGGCCGAAAATGGGTGGATTAGGGTTGGGTTTGTTTTATTAAATATTAATTTACATATTTACCTTACTTTTAACCCTTGTAATTTGTATTTTATAAAAACTAAGCTTTAAACTCTTTGTAAAGTGTTTTTAACTTCATAATATAGAGATATAAACTTATAAAATTCATGACATAATTTATCTTTGCAAAAACACAAGACATACGAACAAATATGCACGTTTCCGCGTTACGCGATAAATTCTTTAATTAACCGTTTATAAATGTGTAACACATAAACATAACCCAATACTTACATAATCACTTAGATTCACATCAAATAAACATTAATAATTTATTAGGTCACCAACGTTCAACGACAACTAGTGTGTGCTCACGACACGTGTTTACAAGACTTAACGGAACTAACGGGGTTTGGTAACGGAAATTTACCGGATGTCACATTATCCCCATG
This sequence comes from Flaveria trinervia, assembly GCA_025506515.1. Classification (NCBI taxonomy): domain Eukaryota; kingdom Viridiplantae; phylum Streptophyta; class Magnoliopsida; order Asterales; family Asteraceae; genus Flaveria; species Flaveria trinervia. The sequence goes on from JACCIX010000380.1 coordinate 137,857, forward strand.
TTGAAAGAATTTTCGTCCCGAAAATTGCGTTACATGGTGAGAGTGTTCCATCACTGGTTTCCATCACTGGTCTACTGCATTGGCACACAGAAATCGAAATCGTGTGAGTTTTTGGATGAGTTGTCACATCATCCCCATGTTGAAAGAAATTTCGTCCCGAAATTTAAATCAATACCTTCGTCTGCTGGCATCGTTCCTTCGAATAGTTGAGGGTACTTAAGCTTCATTTGATCTTCCCGTTCCCATGTGAATTCCGGTCCACGTCGCGAATTCCAACGGATTTTAACAATAGGTATCTTGCTTTGCTTAAGTGTTTTCACCTCACGGTCCATCACCTCAACTGGTTCCTCAATAAAGCGCAATTGTTCATCCACCTGGATTTCTTCTAGTGGTACGATCGTCGTTTCATCAGTTATGCACTTCTTCAAGTTTGACACGTGAAATACATCATGAATTCCACTTAGCGAATCAGGTAGGGATAATCGATACGCTACTGGACCTACTCTTTCCACAATCTCAAATGGTCCAACGTACCTCGGATTTAGTTTCCCTCGTTTACCAAACCGAACTACGCCTTTCCATGGTGAGATTTTCAACAAAACCTTGTCACCAACCTGAAACTCTAAAGGTTTCCGTCTCTTGTCAGCATAACTCTTTTGCCTGTCTCGCGCTGCAGCCATACGGTTCCGTATCTGTATAATTTTCTCAGTCGTCTCATGAATTAGCTCGGGACCTGTTATCTGACTATCACCAATTTCTGCCCAGCAAACCGGTGATCGACATTTTCTCCCGTACAACGCCTCGAAAGGTGCTGCTTGTATACTAGTGTGATAACTGTTGTTATAAGAGAATTCCACCAATGGCAGGTGAATTTCCCAGTTATTCCCGAAGTCAATCACACAAGCACGTAACATATCCTCCAACGTCTGTATAGTACGCTCACTCTGACCATCCGTCTGTGGATGATATGCAGTACTCATATCCAACGTGTACCCAAAGATTCTGCAATGATTGCCAGAAATGTGACGTGAAACGAGCGTCACGGTCAGAGATAATTGAGATCGGTACCCCGTGTCTCGAAATGATCTCCTTGAGGTACAGGCGAGTTAACTTCTCCATCTTGTCGGTTTCCTTTATTGCAAGGAAATGAGCAGACTTTGTCAATCGATCCACAATAACCCATATCGTGTCACAACCAGTACTAGTCCGGGGTAGTTTAGTAATAAAGTCCATGGAGATTTGTTCCCATTTCCACATTGGAATCTCGGGTTGTTGTAATAGTCCGGATGGTTTTTGATATTCCACTTTCACCTTCGAGCAGGTCAAACACTTACTCACGTACGTAGCTACATCCGCCTTCATGTTAGGCCACCAATAGTGAGCCTTTAGGTCATGATACATCTTGTCGGATCTAGGATGTATAGAATACTTAGATTTGTGTGCCTCGCTCATAACTAAATCTCTCAGATTTCCATGAACAGGCACCCAAGTCTATCCATGAAATATCGAATTCCATCCTCTTTCATCACTAGCTGCTTATCCATTCCCCTTAACAATTCAGAACCAATATTTTCCACCTTTAAAGCTTCCATTTGTGCCTCCTTAACTTGTTCGGGCAGTTGGGTACTGATAGTAAGCTGTAAAGCTCGCACCCGTCGGGGTTTAGCTGTTTCCTTCCTGCTTAAAGCATCGGCAACTACGTTCGCCTTTCCCGGATGATACTTAATTGCGCAATCATAATCATTTAGTAGTTCCACCCAACGTCGCTGCCTCCTCATATTCAACTCTTTTTGCTCAAAGATATGTTGAAGACTCTTGTGATCGGTGTAGATTGTGCACTTGGTACCGTACAAATAATGTCTCCAGATCTTTAAGGCAAAAACTACTGCGCCCAATTCTAAGTCATGGGTAGTATAGTTCTTCTCGTGAACCTTTAGTTGTCTCGAGGCGTAAGCTATCACCTTGTCTCGTTGCATCAAGACACAACCCAATCCTTGAATGGATGCATCGCAATACACCACAAAGTCATCTGTTCCCTCTGGTAATGCTAATATCGGGGCAGTACAGAGTTTTTGTTTCAATAATTGGAAAGCTGATTCTTGACTCTCAGCCCATTTGTATGTCGTTCCTTTGTGAGTCAAGGCTGTGAGAGGTTGTGCGATCTTAGAAAATCCTTCTATGAATCGGCGGTAATATCCTGCTAATCCAAGAAATTGCTTATCTCGCTTGGCGTTTTGGGTGTGGTCCAATTCTTTATCGCCTCAATTTTGGCAGGATCAACGTGTATTCCTTTCTCATTAACAATATGACCTAGGAATTGTACTTCTCTTATCCAAAAGTCACACTTTGAGAATTTAGCATACAGCTGCTCATTTTTCAACAGTTCCAAGATCATTCGTAAGTGCTCTTCATGCTCCTCCTTGGTCCTAGAGTATATCAGTATATCATCGATGAACACAATGACAAACTGATCAAGATAAGGTTGCACACACGGTTCATGAGGTCCATGAACACAGCAGGTGCATTAGTCAACCCAAAAGGCATGACCAAGAACTCATAATGACCATAACGAGTACGAAATGCAGTCTTGGAAATCTTCTTCTCTCGAACTCTGAGTTGATGATAACCAGACCTCAAGTCAATCTTCGAGTAATAGCTTGATCCTTGAAGCTGATCGAACAAGTCGTCGATACGAGGTAAAGGGTATCGGTTCTTGACTGTTACTTTGTTTAACTCTCGATAGTCGATGCACATCCGGAATGTGCCATCCTTCTTCTTAACAAAGAGTACAGGAGCTCCCCAAGGTGATGTACTAGGTCGGATAAAACCTTTATCCAGAAGCTCCTGAAGTTGTGACGACAACTCCTGTAGTTCGTTGGTGCTAACGATAAGGTGCCCTAGCAATCGGAGCTGCGCCGGGAGTCAACTCAATCTGGAATTCCACTTGGCGTTGCGGTGGTAATCCAGGAAGATCTTCTGGGAACACCTCCGGAAAGTCGCGTACTACGGGAATATCCTCCATTCTCTTTTCTTCCTTTTGCTTATCGGTCACAAGTGCTAGGATAGCCACGCGGCCCTTTCGTAACAACTTTTGAGCTTTCATATACGAGATGATGCCTATCACAGCACCACTCCTATCACCTTTGACGGTAAGAATGTGATCGTCAACCGGGACCGTATAATCTTCTCGTGACATATGACTTCCGCTTGCTTGCTAGAGAGCCAATCCATGCCTATCACAACATCAAAACTCCCCAGCGTAACAGGCATGAGATCTATAGCGAAAATATGACCAGCAAGTTCTATCCTACAGTCCTTAAGGATATGCGTTACATGGATTTGTTTACCGTCGGCTAATTCCACAGTGTATTTAGATTCTAAAGCAGAGGGTATATCACTTAAAAGACTACAGAATTTTAAGGACACAAAACTCCTATCGGCTCCAGTATCAAATAGTACCGTAGCAAAACAACCATTAACAGGGAATCTACCAGTAACAGTTGTGGGATCATTTAGAGCCTCACCTGAGCCAATGACGAAGGCTCTCCCTTTGGCTCCATCTCTATTGCCGCCATTTCCAGTGCCGTTTCCACCATTGTTGTTATTATTGCCATTGTTGTTGTTGTTCCCATGATTGTTGGTGTTGTTGTTGTTGTTGCCATTTCCGTTCCTTCTCAGTTGTGGGCAGTTTCGTTTGTAATGTCCTTCTTTCCCACACTCGAAACACCCTTGGGAGTTTCTTGAGGTTGTTGTGGCCTCCTCATTAGTTCACCACGGCAATCCTTCGCAGCGTGTCCAATCTTTCCACAACGTTGACACTTGAAGTTATCACACCGTCCCACGTGGTGGTAGTTACACCGTGGGCATTTGGGATGTCTGCCGCCGTAACCGCTGGGTCCTTGGTTATTTGGGGCAGTTTGGTTGAAATTGCGGTTATTATCGAACCGCCGCTGTTGCTGCTGAGCTGGTTGTTGTTGCTGTTGGGATTGTTGTTGACCGCCAGACGATGATGATGATGATTTGTTGTTGCTGTTGCTGGGAGCATCCCACTTCCTTTTGTTGTCGGGCACGCTCACCACAGCGCCCCGTTTGGGTAGACGCCCTTGCTCTACCGCCTGGTCGGTAAGTTTGTGAGCAATCTGGATGGCCTGCTGGATCGTAGTCGGTTAGAAGCCGTTACCATACTTTGGATTTCAGGCACCAACCCTCGTATGTAGTGCTCGATTCTCTTATGTGTCTCATTAACCATTCCTGGACACAATGTGGCCAGCTCATGAGTACGGGTTGTATAAGCCTCAATTTCTGAACCCTTCATCTTGAGCTGCCAGAATTCCATCTCCAACTTTTGCACCTCATTTCGAGGACAGTACTCCTCGATCATCATATCCTTGAACTCATTCCAGGGGAGTCCATTTGCCATCGCTTGTCCAAGCATCTGGACTTGCGCGTTCCACCATGACAGGGCAGCACCCTCCAATGTCCCGGTGGCATACTTTACTTGATCCGCGGGTGGACAGTTACATTTGGAGAAAACGGACTCAGTCTTCTCAAACCAGCGTACAAGCCCTACAGCTCCCTCTGTACCGCTGTAGGTGTGTGGTTTGCAGTCCATGAAGGACTTGTATGTACACACTGGTGGTCCTGCTGGCTGACCCGCGTGGGCAGCAGCCACTGCCGCCTGAACATGCTCATTAATTAGAGCAGCCAATTCCGCAGGAGTCATGTTAATAGCACCACCAGCCTGTTCTCCGGTGCCACGTCCACGTCCGCGTCCACCACCACGTCCACGTCCACGAGCGTCCATTCTTTTCACTTTATATTCACAATACAATAATGAGTAACATCATACACATTTAACTCATTGAAGCATAGTAAACAGTAAATGAAAGAAATAACGTATCATCACAACCACAACATTCATAACAAAAATAATAACCAAAGTAAATAAATTGCAATAAGTCACAATGTATTTAGCAATGTCAAAATTGAAGTTTTGTCGTTCGTGTGGGGAAACAACCCTCCCACATAGGTTTCAAAAAGAAAACACTACGTAGTCTAAGTCATATAAAGAAGTCAATCGACAATGTCTGACCCATCACTATCATCCTCCATCTCCTCCGGTTCCTCTTCCTCGGGTCCCTCCTCGGGATCCTCCTCATCCTCAGAGTCTGCGGCAGGAGCAGGAGCTATAGCAATCTGGAGTGCTGCTAGTTGAGCTTCTAATATGGCAATCCTATTATCGGCTATGGCGTCCCGCTGTTCACGAGCAGTCACGCGTCCTTGGAGTGCCATAACACCATCTTGCATATGGTGACAACCGTTCAGCGTCTTCCCGTGTTCTTCCTTGAGTTCGTCCAATTGATGTCTCAGGTTGTACACCTCTTGCTGTAGTGTACAGACATCACCTGTGAGTCGTCTTACGCGATGCTGTTCAGTATCCAATGCAGCCATTAGTGCAGCAATCAGTTGCTCGTTAGACTGCGTCGTTCGTGGGAGTGAAAGCATGGGTTGATTGGCATTGTTCCTAGTCCTTGGCTTTAGGACAGGTACGCGTTCCCTAAACATGATATGGTCAACAAACCTAGGATAAGAACGCCAGTCACGCGGAGGGTCACGCTTCATCAACGCGAATGGTTGATCCCAGTCAATCTCCTCTCTGGGATAAGCCAGTCTGGGCCAATCGAATCCATCATCAGGTACAGGTGCAGGAGGTGGGGATTCAGATCGTGTAGGTGATTCGGGTCGTTTACCCGGAGCTCTTGAAGACGATGCCATGCTGCAGATAATGTGATGTGTATGCCAATGAGTGTACAGTCGATGGAACAAGAAGCAGATAACTAACTAACTGTGCGGTTATAGTCTAGTGTGTATGCAACCTAGTTCCCTATAACCAATGGCTCTGATACCAATCTGTCACACCCTCAAAATCCACTTGCGGAGTTTTACCGCGAGGCGTGTGAACAAACCAGGATCACAGTCAATAGTTACTCAGAACGACTCTATATGCCATAACATAACAAAATCAACCAAAATACCAACGTTAAATAATGCGGAAGCGTTTTTGAAAACAACCCAAGTCTATAAAGTATAACTTATGGCAAAACAAGTGCCAAACCAAAAGTAAACCAAAATTGTTAAAATGTCACATTGTCTTGAAGCATACTGTCTTAAATGAAGTGAACCGTGCAGTGCTCCTATGGCAAGCAAGTTAAGGACCTGAGAAAAGCATACTAAAATGTCAACACATAGGTTGGTGAGTTCAAGAGTTTGAGTTCAATAAACATGTAAACAGTTGCGATAAATATAAGCAGTGTATGGTAATAGATAGCTAGTCTATTATCAGTAAATATTAATACATAGTGATTTTGCAATTGAAGCTGACTGTGATAGTTGTTGCCTCCTGTCACGACTTACCATGTCGTGACAATGATCAATAGGACAAATTGCACCCGTTGACCTCGAGTCACACAGGTGGGGCTCGTCAGACCCAGTAGTACTACCCAAGTTTCCCCGCTATTAAATATTAACAATTCAAAAGTGTGAGGACTTTTCTCATGGTAAACAGCACTATATTAATATTATACACAACTTAAATCATAAAAGCGTTCGTATAAATACCAGTATGCTATCTCCCCCAAAAGAGATTAAGTAAAGAGTGGGGCATGAACTCACCTGATGTATGCAAAGTACTTAGGGTTTATTTTGAGAAACGAGAGGATAGCCAACCTTCACAGGTTACCTAGATCATGTGAGTACATAAGTACGTGTAAATAAAAGACATGTGAAACCCTAATCATACCAAAATCAAAGACTCAAGCTTCCAGACAAATAGACACGTTTGACCTAGTTGACCCGTTTGACCCGTTGGTGACATTATGATTATATTCAATAAACCAATGAGCACATACAACATACATGATAAGCATTCGACCTATCATACATATGCTATATCAACCAGGTGTATCACATAGATCATCAATCAATCAAGTACTATACAAGTCATGCAATCTAGCACATTAACATAACCATTCTATCAATACAACTAACATGTCATACACTAATTTAACACGTCTATTACACTAGGATCCATCCTTGAACATATTAGCAAGTTCCTATCATCTCAAACATGATCACAACATCATACTTCAACATTTACACAAATAAAGTTTCCCTTTTGGAAAGAACATCCCAAAATCTATCAAACATCCAAGCATACATGAATTCATCAATAATATACCAATTCAAGCTCATACTAACATCTAAGCATGATCAACAACACTAAACACCTCAATCCAACAATCTTCATAAACAAAAGTTTCTACTTTTGGCAAGCTATGATCAACATCATCAAATAAAGATTTCTAGCATTCATAATACCAATCTAGCATCTAATTATCATCATGAACACACCCATAATCATAGCATCCATAATTCAACATTTCATGCAAATAAAGTTACTATTATTAGTAACCTATGAACATCAACCCTAAGTCATCGATTTCTTGCAAGATTCATGATTCCTAACATTCATACAACTTATTAATCACCACACATTCATCAAACAACCATCATTCATCCATAATCATACAATTTACGAATTAGGGTTTGCTCAAAACCAATTTCATGATCAATCCACTAAAAACATGTAATTCACCCATGATCGACGTTAACTAACATGTATTCAACCTAACTAACATATAAACATCATCAAACCAACCAATTCGACCTAATGAGGGTCAATTCCGCAAATTAGGTTCGGCCATAATGAACACTCACAAAAAACATGAAAAATCTAACCTTTAAACATTATAACTTGCAATTGATGATTCCAACATTATATGCCTTGAAATCGATCCAATTTCGTGTTCCTTGCTTGTTCTTGATTGAAATCGAAGTGGGGAGGGGTTTTTGAAGGTATCGCGGCCGAAAATGGTGGATTAGGGTTGGGTTTGTTTTATTAAATATTATTTACATATTTACCCTTTTTAACCCTTGTAATTTGTATTTTATAAAAACTAAGCTTTAAACTCTTTGTAATGTTTTTAACTTCATAATATAGAGATATAAACTTATAAAATTCATGACATAATTTATCTTTGCAAAAACACAAGACATACGAAAAATATGCACGTTTCCGCGTTACGCGATAAATTCTTTAATTAACCGTTTATAAATGTGTAAACACATAACATAACCCAATACTACATAATCACTTAGATTCACATCAATTAACATTAATAATTATTATTAGGTCACCAACGTTCAACGACAACTAGTGTGTGCTCACGACACGTTTTACAAGACTTAACGGAACTAACGGGGTTTGGTAACGGAAATTTACCGGATGTCACATTATCCCCATGTTGAAAGAATTTTCGTCCCGAAAATTGCGTTACATGGTGAGAGTGTTCCATCACTGGTTTCCATCACTGGTCTACTGCATTGGCACACAGAAATCGAAATCGTGTGGTTTTGGATGAGTTGTCACATCATCCCCATGTTGAAAGAAATTTCGTCCCGAAATTTAAATCAATACCTTCGTCTGCTGGCATCGTTCCTTCGAATAGTTGAGGGTACTTAAGCTTCATTTGATCTTCCCGTTCCCATGTGAATTCCGGTCCACGTCGCGAATTCCAACGGATTTTAAATAGGTATCTTGCTTTGCTTAAGTGTTTTCACCTCACGGTCCATCACCTCAACTGGTTCCTCAATAAAGCGCAATTGTTCATCCACCTGGATTTCTTCTAGTGGTACGATCGTCGTTTCATCAGTTATGCACTTCTTCAAGTTTGACACGTGAAATACATCATGAATTCCACTTAGCGAATCAGGTAGGGATAATCGATACGCTACTGGACCTACTCTTTCCACAATCTCAAATGGTCCAACGTACCTCGGATTAGTTTCCCTCGTTTACCAAACCGAACTACGCCTTTCCATGGTGAGATTTTCAACAAAACCTTGTCACCAACCTGAAACTCTAAAGGTTTCCGTCTCTTGTCAGCATAACTCTTTTGCCTGTCTCGCGCTGCAGCCATACGGTTCCGTATCTGTATAATTTTCTCAGTCGTCTCATGAATTAGCTCGGGACCTGTTATCTGACTATCACCAATTTCTGCCCAGCAAACCGGTGATCGACATTTTCTCCCGTACAACGCCTCGAAAGGTGCTGCTTGTATACTAGTGTGATAACTGTTGTTATAAGAGAATCCACCAATGGCAGGTGAATTTCCCAGTTATTCCCGAAGTCAATCACACAAGCACGTAACATATCCTCCAACGTCTGTATAGTACGCTCACTCTGACCATCCGTCTGTGGATGATATGCAGTACTCATATCCAGACGTGTACCCAAAGATTTCTGCAATGATTGCCAGAAATGTGACGTGAAACGAGCGTCACGGTCAGAGATAATTGAGATCGGTACCCCGTGTCTCGAAATGATCTCCTTGAGGTACAGGCGAGTTAACTTCTCCATCTTGTCGGTTTCCTTTATTGCAAGAAATGAGCAGACTTTGTCAATCGATCCACAATAACCCATATCGTGTCACAACCAGTACTAGTCCGGGGTAGTTTAGTAATAAAGTCCATGGAGATTTGTTCCCATTTCCACATTGGAATCTCGGGTTGTTGTAATAGTCCGGATGGTTTTTGATATTCCACTTTCACCTTCGAGCAGGTCAAACACTTACTCACGTACGTAGCTACATCCGCCTTCATGTTAGGCCACCAATAGTGAGCCTTTAGGTCATGATACATCTTGTCGGATCTAGGATGTATAGAATACTTAGATTTGTGTGCCTCGCTCATAACTAAATCTCTCAGATTTCCATGAACAGGCACCCAAAGTCTATCCATGAAATATAATTCCATCCTCCTTTCATCACTAGCTGCTTATCCATTCCCCTTAACAATTCAGAACCAATATTTTCCACCTTTAAAGCTTCCATTTGTGCCTCCTTAACTTGTTCGGGCAGTTGGGTACTGATAGTAAGTTGTAAAGCTCGCACCCGTCGGGGTTTAGCTGTTTCCTTCCTGCTTAAAGCATCGGCAACTACGTTCGCCTTTCCCGGATGATACTTAATTGCGCAATCATAATCATTTAGTAGTTCCACCCAACGTCGCTGCCTCATATTCAACTCTTTTTGCTCAAAGATATGTTGAAGACTCTTGTGATCGGTGTAGATTGTGCACTTGGTACCGTACAAATAATGTCTCCAGATCTTTAAGGCAAAAACTACTGCGCCCAATTCTAAGTCATGGGTAGTATAGTTCTTCTCGTGAACCTTTAGTTGTCTCGAGGCGTAAGCTATCACCTTGTCTCGTTGCATCAAGACACAACCCAATCCTTGAATGGATGCATCGCAATACACCACAAAGTCATCTGTTCCCTCTGGTAATGCTAATATCGGGGCAGTACAGAGTTTTTGTTTCAATATTGGAAAGCTGATTCTTGACTCTCAGCCCATTTGTATGTCGTTCCTTTGTGAGTCAAGGCTGTGAGAGGTGTGCGATCTTAGAAAATCCTTCTATGAATCGGCGGTAATATCCTGCTAATCCAAGAAATTGCCTTATCTCGCTTGGCGTTTTGGGTGTGGTCCAATTCTTTATCGCCTCAATTTTGGCAGGATCAACGTGTATTCCTTTCTCATTAACAATGACCTAGGAATTGTACTTCTCTTATCCATGTCACACTTTGAGATCTACTCATTCAGTGCTAATTCTTATCTCAACAGTCATCCAACAATGACCTAGGAATACTTCATCGTCAGATCATCAGCTGCTCATCAGTCCAAGATCATCGTAAGTGCTCTTCATGCTCCTAGAGTATATCAGTATATCATCGATGAACACAATGACAAACTGATCAAAATAAGGTTTGCACACACGGTTCATGAGGTCCATGAACACAGCAGGTGCATTAGTCAACCAAAAGGCATGACCAAGAACTCATAATGACCATAACGAGTACGAAATGCAGTCTTGGGAATATCTTCCTCTCGAACTCTGAGTTGATGATAACCAGACCTCAAGTCAATCTTCGAGTAATAGCTTGATCCTTGAAGCTGATCGAACAAGTCGTCGATACGAGGTAAAGGGTATCGGTTCTTGACTGTTACTTTGTTAACTCTCGATAGTCGATGCACATCCGGAATGTGCCATCCTTCTTCTTAACAAAGAGTACAGGAGCTCCCCAAGGTGATGTACTAGGTCGGATAAAACCTTATATCCAAAGCTCCTGAAGTTGTGACGACAACTCCTGTAGTTCGTTGGTGCTAAACCTAAGGTTCCTAGCAATCGAGCTGCGCCGGAGTCAACTCAATCTGGAATTCCACTTGGCGTTGCGGTGGTAATCCAGGAAGATCTTCTGGGAACACCTCCGGAAAGTCGCGTACTACGGGAATATCCTCCATTCTCTTTTCTTCCTTTTGCTTATCGGTCACAAGTGCTAGGATAGCCACGCGGCCCTTTCGTAACAACTTTTGAGCTTTCATATACGAGATGATGCCTATCACAGCACCACTCCTATCACCTTTGACGGTAAGAATGTGATCGTCAACCGGGATCCGTATAATCTTCTCGTGACATATGACTTCCGCTTGCTTGCTAGAGAGCCAATCCATGCCTATCACAACATCAAAACTCCCCAGCGTAACAGGCATGAGATCTATAGCGAAAATATGACCAGCAAGTTCTATCCTACAGTCCTTAAGGATATGCGTTACATGGATTTGTTTACCGTCGGCTAATTCCACAGTGTATTTAGATTCTAAAGCAGAGGGTATATCACTTAAAAGACTACAGAATTTTAAGGACACAAAACTCCTATCGGCTCCAGTATCAAATAGTACCGTAGCAAAACAACCATTAACAGGAATCTACCAGTAACAGTTGTGGGATCATTTAGAGCCTCACCTGAGCCAATGACGAAGGCTCTCCCTTTGGCTCCATCTCTATTGCCGCCATTTCCAGTGCCGTTTCCACCATTGTTGTTATTATTGCCATTGTTGTTGTTGTTCCCATGATTGTTGGTGTTGTTGTTGTTGTTGCCATTTCCGTTCCTTCTCAGTTGTGGGCAGTTTCGTTTGTAATGTCCTTCTTTCCCACACTCGAAACAACCCTTGGGAGTTTCTTGAGGTTGTTGTGGCCTCCTCATTAGTTCACCACGGCAATCCTTCGCAGCGTGTCCAATCTTTCCACAACGTTGACACTTGAAGTTATCACACCGTCCCACGTGGTGGTAGTTACACCGTGGGCATTTGGGATGTCTGCCGCCGTAACCGCTGGTCCTTGGTTATTTGGGGCAGTTTGGTTGAAATTGCGGTTATTATCGAACCGCCGCTGTTGCTACTGAGCTGGTTGTTGTTGCTGTTGGGATTGTTGTTGACCGCCAGACGATGATGATGATGATTTGTTGTTGCTGTTGCTGGGAGCATCCCACTTCCTTTTTTGTGTCGGGCACGCTCACCACAGCGCCCCGTTTGGGTAGACGCCCTTGCTCTACCGCCTGGTCGGTAAGTTTGTGAGCAATCTGGATGGCCTGCTGGATCGTAGTCGGGTTAGAAGCCGTTACCATACTTTGGATTTCAGGCACCAACCCTCGTATGTAGTGCTCGATTCTCTTATGTGTCTCATTAACCATTCCTGGACACAATGTGGCCAGCTCATGAGTACGGGTTGTATAAGCCTCAATTTCTGAACCCTTCATCTTGAGCTGCCAGAATTCCATCTCCAACTTTTGCACCTCATTTCGAGGACAGTACTCCTCGATCATCATATCCTTGAACTCATTCCAGGGGAGTCCATTTGCCATCGCTTGTCCAAGCATCTGGACTTGCGCGTTCCACCATGACAGGGCAGCACCCTCCAATGTCCCGGTGGCATACTTTACTTGATCCGCGGGTGGACAGTTACATTTGGAGAAAACGGACTCAGTCTTCTCAAACCAGCGTACAAGCCCTACAGCTCCCTCTGTTCCGCTGTAGGTGTGTGGTTTGCAGTCCATGAAGGACTTGTATGTACACACTGGTGGTCCTGCTGGCTGACCCGCGTGGGCAGCAGCCACTGCCGCCTGAACATGCTCATTAATTAGAGCAGCCAATCCGCAGGAGTCATGTTAATAGCACCACCAGCCTGTTCTCCGGTGCCACGTCCACGTCCGCGTCCACGACCACGTCCACGTCCACGAGCGTCCATTCTTTTCACTTTATATTCACAATACAATAATGAGTAACATCATACACATTTAACTCATTGAAGCATAGTAAACAGTAAATGAAAGAAATAACGTATCATCACAATCACAACATTCATAACAAAAATAATAACCAAAGTAAATAAATTGCAATAAGTCACAATGTATTTAGCAATGTCAAAATTGAAGTTTTGTTGTTCGTGTGGGGAAACAACCCTTCCCACATAGGTTTCAAAAAGAAAACACTACGTAGTCTAAGTCATATAAAGAAGTCAATCGACAATGTCTGACCCATCACTATCATCCTCCATCTCCTCCGGTTCCTCTTCCTCGGGTCCCTCCTCGGGATCCTCCTCATCCTCAGAGTCTGCGGCAGGAGCAGGAGCTATAGCAATCTGGAGTGCTGCTAGTTGAGCTTCTAATATGGCAATCCTATTATCGGCTATGGCGTCCCGCTGTTCACGAGCAGTCACGCGTCCTTGGAGTGCCATAACACCATCTTGCATATGGTGACAACCGTTCAGCGTCTTCCCGTGTTCTTCCTTGAGTTCGTCCAATTGATGTCTCAGGTTGTACACCTCTTGCTGTAGTGTACAGACATCACCTGTGAGTCGTCTTACGCGATGCTGTTCAGTATCCAATGCAGCCATTAGTGCAGCAATCAGTTGCTCGTTAGACTGCGTCGTTCGTGGGAGTGAAAGCATGGGTTGATTGGCATTGTTCCTAGTCCTTGGCTTTAGGACAGGTACGCGTTCCCTAAACATGATATGGTCAACAAACCTAGGATAAGAACGCCAGTCACGCGGAGGGTCACGCTTCATCAACGCGAATGGTTGATCCCAGTCAATCTCCTCTCTGGGATAAGCCAGTCTGGGCCAATCGAATCCATCATCAGGTACAGGTGCAGGAGGTGGGGATTCAGATCGTGTAGGTGATTCGGGTCGTTTACCCGGAGCTCTTGAAGACGATGCCATGCTGCAGATAATGTGATGTGTATGCCAATGAGTGTACAGTCGATGGAACAAGAAGCAATAACTAACTAACTGTGCGGTTATAGTCTAGTGTGTATGCAACCTAGTTCCCTATAACCAATGGCTCTGATACCAATCTGTCACACCCTCAAAATCCACTTGCGGAGTTTTACCGCGAGGCGTGTGAACAAACCAGGATCACAGTCAATAGTTACTCAGAACGACTCTATATGCCATAACATAACAAAATCAACCAAAATACCAACGTTAATAATGCGGAAGCGTTTTGAAAACAACCCAAGTCTATAAAGTATAACTTATGGCAAAACAAGTGCCAAACCAAAAGTAAACCAAAATTGTTAAAATGTCACATTGTCTTGAAGCATACTGTCTTAAATGAAGTGAACCGTGCAGTGCTCCTATGGCAAGCAAGTTAAGGACCTGAGAAAAGCATACTAAAATGTCAACACATAGGTTGGTGAGTTCAAGAGTTTGAGTTCAATAAACATGTAAACAGTTGCGATAAATATAAGCAGTGTATGGTAATAGATAGCTAGTCTATTATCAGTAAATATTAATACATAGTGATTTTGCAATTGAAGCTGACTGTGATAGTTGTTGCCTCCTGTCACGACTTACCATGTCGTGACAATGATCAATAGGACAAATTGCACCCGGTTGACCTCGAGTCACACAGGTGGGGCTCGTCAGACCCAGTAGTACTACCCAAGTTTCCCCGCTATTAAATATTAACAATTCAAAAGTGTGAGGACTTTTCTCATGGTAAACAGCACTATATTAATATTATACACAACTTAAATCATAAAAGCGTTCGTATAAATACCAGTATGCTATCTCCCCCAAAAGAGATTAAGTAAAGAGTGGGGCATGAACTCACCTGATGTATGCAAAGTACTTAGGGTTTATTTTGAGAAACGAGAGGATAGCCAACCTTCACAGGTTACCTAGATCATGTGAGTACATAAGTACGTGTAAATAAAAGACATGTGAAACCCTAATCATACCAAAATCAAAGACTCAAGCTTCCAGACAAATAGACACGTTTGACCTAGTTGACCCGTTTGACCCGTTGGTGACATTATGAGTTATAATTCAAATAAAGCCAATGAGCACATACAACATACATGATAAGCATTCGAACAGTATCATACATATGCTATATCACCAGGTGTATCACATAGATCATCATACAATCAGTACTATACAATCATGCGAATCTAGCACATTACATAACCATTAGCTACAATACAACTAACATGTCATACAATAATTTAACACGTTCTATTACACTAGGACCATCCTTGAACAATTAGCAAGTTCCTATCATCTCAAACATGATCACAACATCATACTTCAACATTTACACAAATAAAGTTTCCCTTTTGGGAAAGAACACCCAAAATCTATCAAACATCCAAAGCATACATGAATTCATCAATAATATACCAATTCAAGCTCATACTAACATCTAAGCATGATCAACACACTAAACACCTCAATCCACAATCTTCATAAACAAAAGTTTCTACTTTTGGCAAGCTATGATCAACATCATCAAATTAAAGATTTCTAGCATTCATAATACCAATCTAGCATCTAATTATCATCATGACCACACCCATAACATCATAGCATCCATAATTCAACATTTCATGCAAATAAAGTTACTATTATTAGTAACCTATGAACATCAACCCTAAGTCATCGATTTCTTGCAAGATTCATGATTCCTAACATTCATACAACTTATTAATCACCACACATTCATCAAACAACCATCATTCATCCATAATCATACATTTACGAATTAGGGTTTGCTCAAAACCAATTTCATGATCAATCCACTAAAAACATGTAATTCACCCATGATCGACGTTAACTAACATGTATTCAACCTAACTAACATATAAACATCATCAAACAACAACCAATTCGACCTAATGAGGGTCAATTCCGCAAATAGGTTCGGCCATAATGAACACTCACAAAAAACATGAAAAATCTAACCTTTAACAAGTAAACTTGCAATTGATGATTCCAACAAGTTATATGCCTTGAAATCGATCCAATTTCGTGTTCCCTTGCTTGTTCTTGATTGAAATCGAAGTGGGAGGGGTGTTTGAAGGTTGATCGCGGCCGAAAGGGGTGGATTAGGGTTGGGTTTGTTTTATTAAATATTAATTTACATATTTACCCTTTTTAACCCTTGTAATTGTATTTTATAAAAACTAAGCTTTAAACTCTTTGTAAAGTGTTTTTAACTTCATAATATAGAGATAAACTTATAAAATTCATGACATAATTTATCTTTGCAAAAACACAAGACATACGAACAAATATCACGTTTCCCGTTACGCGATAAATTCTTTAATTAACCGTTTATAAATGTGTAAACACATAAACATAACCCAATACTTACATAATCACTTAGATTCACATCAAATTAACATTATAATTATTATTAGGTCACCAACGTTCAACGACAACTAGTGTGTGCTCACGACACGTGTTTACAAGACTTAACAGAACTAACGGGGTTGGTAACGGAAATTTACCGGATGTCACACAATCCAACTACATACTAACACAACAAACAACATCAATTCGACTCATGAACACCATTTCGCAACTAGGTTCGGCCCTCAACAAAACCCACAAAACATGAAAAACCTAACCTTTAAACGTGTTATAACTTGCAATTGATGATTCCAACAAGTTGTGCGCCTTGTAATCGAACAAAATCGAGTTTAGGAACTTGATCTTGGTCGAATTCGAAGTGGGGAGGGTGTGTGTGGGTGGTTCGCGACCGATGGGGGTGGGGATTAGGTTAATGTGTTTTGTTTAATCTTAATTTACATATTTACCCTTTTAACCCTTGTAATTTATATTCTATAAAACTAGGCTTTAAACTCTTTGTAAGTGTTTTTAACTTAATAATATAAAGATATAAACTAATAAAATCATTATATATCTTATCTTTATAAAAACACAAGACATACGAATAAATAGGCACGTTTCCGCGTTAACGATTAATTTTCTAATTAGCATTTTAAAGACATGTAAACACATAAGCATAATACAATGATCACATAACCAATTAGATTCTCATTAATTTAACATTATTCATTATTATTAGGTCACCAACGTTAAACGACAACTACTGTGTGTTTACGACACGTGTATGCAAGACTTAACGGAACTAACGAGTTTGGTAACGGAAATTTACCGGATGTCACACAATCACCACCGACCACCACCAACACCACAAACATCAACCACCACCAACACCACAAACATCGACCACCACCACTATCAACCACCACTACCAATGGTTGCCACCACCACCGGCCACCACTAATCACCACCACCCACCACTGTCAACCACCATTACCAATGGTTGCCACCACCACCGGCCACCACTCATCACCACTAATCACCACCACCCACCACTATCAATGACGTCTAAAAATCCATGATGGATGTACTAATAACATGACTCTTATTGTATTTTTACATTTCTAATAATAACTAACTTTAGTAAACCCGTGTATACACGAGTAAAATAAATAAAATATTAAATATGATTAAATTAATAAATATAAATAAAAAGATAAAATATGATTATAATCTTCCTTAATATAAATAGAATGTAGATTTTATTTTAAAACAAACATTAAAAAAGGCTGTTTTTAAAAACCGTCTTATTATAATTCTCAGTTTAATAAATATATATTTATTAAAAATATTACCTTTTAAAAACATCAATTTTAAAATATTTCATTTTTAGAAAAAAGCTAGATGTTTCTAAAAAAATTATTTTATAAAACTTTTCTTCTTTAAAAATAGCATTTATAGAAAGATCTAATTTTATTTTAATGTATTAAAAACTAACTTAATCTAAAAAAATTAAATAATATTATTAAGTAATATAATTATTTATTATCAAAGAAATAAAAAATTTAAAGAAAAGTAATGTGATTTTATAACGTGTTTATTAATTTATCTTTTTATTATAGCAAGAATATTTCTAGATATTCAGAAATAATATAATAAGAAATTTAGTATTGTTACAAAACGGATGTGATGTAACCCGTTAATCCACCCGAAAACTCAAAACTCGGGTTTTCCCCCTTTTGGGTTTGGAACCCTCGTTCCCCTTTTTATAACCCCCTCACTCCAAAACCCTCACCGTAATCCCTCTAATTTCATCTCTAATTCATCCAATTTCCCCTTCAAAACCTCAATTTAGGGCTTGATGTTCGTAATCGCGCAATGATTAACATGAATTCACAAGAATTGAACTACCTAGTCTACCGTTATCTTCATGAATCAGGTCTGTTCTAACTTCAATTTCAATCGATTACTGTTTGATTGTTTTGTGTTGTTGCACAATTTAGAGGGTGTATCATCGTCATTCGATTTTAATTTGCTTGGATTGTGATGTGTCTCCGGAGGATAGATTTTTGTTTTTGGGCATTTCGCAATGCATGAGCTAACTGAGGTTGAAATACGTAGTGATAATGGTCAGAAAAATGAATTTTTTTCATTAGGGATGATTTAATGACTCGGGCTTTGTTTTATTTTTTGTGGTGTTGCAAAATTGAGAGAATGTGTTTATCCTGTTCTGATTTACATATGTTTGTACATCGGTAAGTTTCTGACAAATAGATTTTTTTTGGGGCCAACTCATTGGAAATTAACCAAATTTATGATATTATATGGACTTCTTTTCCGTCTAATGATTGCCTCAAATTTTGGATTCATCAAGCAATGCACACCAGAGGGTATGTCAGTACCAACGTGTGCAGGATCCATCCTCACGAGGTTCGGGGCTCAAGTCCGTTAACAAAAATGTGTAGATTTAGGAGTACCATCAGAGGTTGTGTGAGTTAGCCGTTCTAAAAAAAAATCAAGCCATCCATGATTTAACGCACTTGAATTGCTTAATAGCAATGATCATAAAGATTTAGTTAAAATTGAATCTTAGTAAAACATATTTGTTGCTAATTAGACTTTACTGTCTTCATGATTTAGCATTTCCTTATAACTTATAAGAGATTGTGAGCCATATTTTAGTTGTGCTACCATTTTTTGGAGTTATTGATGTTGACTTCCTAGGTTATTTCAGGTTTCACACATACTGCATTCACATTAGGTTATGAGGCTGCACTGAACAAAAGTACGATAGATGGAAATTGGTTCCACCTGGTGCTCTAATTACATTTGTGCAGAAAGGGATTCAGTATCTTGAGCTAGAAGCAAATCTAACATGCGTAAGCACAGTTACAAACTATATTACATTACTGAGTATGATGATTTCGATTATGACTAATGGGGTTGTTGGGTCTTCAGAATGATTCTGATGTCGATGAAGATTTCTCTTTTATACAACCAATGGATCTTATCACAAAAAATGTTTATGAACTACAACAAATGATAAAAGAGAAGAAGCAAAATATTCAGAAAACGAAAAGCAGAGAAAAAAACAGAGACAATAGGGAGCAGGAGCAAGAACAATCGAGAGAAAAGGACAAAGAACATTCTAGAGAGAAGGACAAAGAACATTCTAGAGAAAAAGAGAAGGAACATGTCAAAGAAAGAGAGAAGGAAATTGAACATGAACATGCCAGAGAAAGAGAAAAGGAACGACAACATGTTAGAGAGAGAGAAAAGAAAATTGAAATTGAAATGCACCTAGAAAAAGAACAAGAAAAGGAAAAACAAACAAGGGACAAAGAACGTGAATTGGAGAAAGCAAAAATGGAGAGGGAAAGAGAGAAGGCTAAACTAAAAGAAAAGAAAAACGAGGATCTTGGTGATGTCAGACGTGACGAGGACAAAATAAAGGTCCAACATGAAGAAAATGTGGTCACAGAAGGTAGTGTGCTTTATTGAAAAAAAGATTTATCTGTGCATGATTCACCATGATCATAGAGTTAGCTATATGTTATATGATATATTATCTAAATTAACTAACTTTGGACACATTTTTTGTTTGGAACAACCATCTTGTATGTACCCATTCTAATTTCAAATCTTTTTCTTTAAGGTAACCTGAACTGGTTAGTCAGTCAATATGATGTATTGGTCACTTTGACCATGTTGACTTCCTTTTTATGACATGCCAGCTGTTGTGGAGCTTGAAAACCATTTAACTTAGAAGATAAACCCAATTGAAAACTAAGACCAAAGTTTCTGTTAGGTTATAAAGATTATAAATAGCTTGATATATGGCTCAATAGAGCCCTAGGGTTTATTCTAGGTTACATTCCCTCTTGTATATATATCCTTGTATAGTTGTATGTTCTTGTTCATAAAGCGATTAATAAACAATTATATCTCTGATGGCAGCTTGTTGCACCTTTGTACAATTTCTTTTGTTATTATTGCTCATTAAAATGTTTCTTGCAATGTGAAGTAGGACCAGATCCAATGGAAATCGACAACAATGCGGCATCAATGTCTGCTCTTATTCCCAACTCTGACGTGACTGTTTTAAAAGGTCATACTTCTGAGGTCTGTATATTCAAAATCTCTGAACTTAGTCCTAACAATTTTGTATCTTTTCTTTTATATCATTTTGATGTGGTGCCTGAATATGCAAATTTACATTTTTGGTTTTTTCTGTAATGATGAATTTGAAGTAATTACCTATTAAGAGTTATACCTTTGTATTAAAAGCCATCTTGATGCCTAACATAAAGCATTCAAAAGCTTATTTGAAACAGAACAGCCACACCAAATACATAAGAAGTAACATTTGAAGTCCAATTTGAAAAAGATAATATAAAAATAATGAACAAATTTGGTGATTCTAGTTAAGAATGTTTAGGAGAAACTGAAAGCCAGTATTGTAAGTAAGTAGTTTTAGGGTTAAATCATTTTGTATATGAGCTCTAAGGTGGTTTTTTTGGTATAAAGATCCCTTTTTGACGTTAAAAATGCCAGAAAGATGCTTATTATCATACCTATGTTCAAAATCTGGTAACAGTGATATTGTTAGTTTGCTATTAATAATAGTGAAAGGAGCGTGGTTTATAATTTGTGATCCTTAAATTATTGTGGAAGGCCTCTAGTAGTGAAAATGGATAATATATATGATTGATCAACTATGAACCATTTGCTGCAGGTTTTTGTATGTGCATGGAGTCCTGCTGGTTCTCTTTTGGCTTCCGGGTGTGTTCATTCTCTTTTGAAAACAACATTATTTATGAACATCTTTATAGTCATATGCAGTTTAAATCAAATGCTAGTTTCTCCTTAAATATTTATATCTTTTTTAATTTATAAATTTGTAGATCTGGAGATTCCACAGCTAGAATCTGGACCATTGCTGATGGCCCATGTAGATCTAATTCACAAAAAGGACCCTTAAATGTTGCTGTTTTAAAGCACTACAGAGGTAGAACGAATGATAAGAGTAAAGATGTAACCACACTTGACTGGAATGTGAGTTTTTATTGCAAGATTATGTTTTATAACTCTTTTTTTAGAATCTTCTACTTAGTTTTGGATTTTGTGGGCCTGTTATTTTATGTAGGGTGAGGGTACACTACTAGCAACCGGTTCTTATGATGGCCAAGCTAGAGTATGGAGTAAAGATGGTGAGTCCTGAATTTAATAAATAGAAAAAGGGTTCTGCTGAGTTGGCATGAGGGAAGACATCTGATGCTATTGTGTGTGTTTTTTTCCTCCTCCTTCTAACACTTTGTTTTTTATTTAGGGGAGCTGGTAAGTACATTAACAAAACATAAAGGGCCAATATTCTCTTTGAAATGGAACAAAAAAGGAGATTATCTTCTGAGTGGCAGTGTGGACAAAACTGCAATTGTATGGGACATTAAAACTGGAGAATGGAAGCAACAGTTCGAGTTTCATTCAGGTGCTTTTATGTATTCTAATAATTTTATACCAGCTTTCCAGTTTTTTATAGTTAATTAATATACATATAACTTAAAGAGTTTTAACATTGCAGCACCTACTCTCGATGTTGATTGGCGCAATAATTTCTCATTTGCAACTTGTTCAACTGACAACATGATTTATGTTTGTAAAGTTGGAGATAATCGGCCTGTAAAAACTTTTATGGGGCATCAGGTATGTTTTAATTTGTTATTAACTTTTTTCACACAAAAAACGTTCGTTTATTTGAAATATGTATTCGTCTATTATCTAAAGAAATGGTTTTCAAATGTTACTTCAGGGTGAAGTTAATGCTATTAAATGGGATCCTACTGGTTCACTTCTGGCTTCATGTTCAGATGATTCTACTGCTAAGGTGATCATTTTTTTATGAATGGTATTATTTTAATGTCTTATGCTCATAATAATTGTCTTCTTACATGGATGTTATTTCATCCAAGATGGATAATAAACTTTCTGGTCTTAATATGAGATCACGAATCTTCATGCATACAACTGGTTTATTTACTGGACATTTTGAATTTTCATGTTCTGTTACTTGGTTTAGTAAATACAAACGGATTAACTACTTAAATTTATCATGATATAGATCTGGAGCATGAAGCAGGATACCTGCTTGCATGATTTAAAGGAGCATACAAAGGTACAGCATGATGACATATTAAATAATTTTTCTAAATGTGTATGGTATTTGAAGTGTTGTAAAAATCGCTAGGTGTTAGTCGAGTGGTGGGGTGCCGACTAGCGACTAATCGGGAGTAATTGGGATTAATCGGTTTGGAGTTTTTATATATAATTTTCATTTTTATATATATACACACACATTTTTATTTGTAATTTTTATAAATATGTTCAGTTTAATATAAATATAAACACATCTGACCGGAATTTTGAATTTTTCGCCGGAATCTTGCCGGATTATGGGAATATGCCGATTACAGGCCGATTAACAGGCGAGTATGGCTGATTTTTCCCGATTTTGACCTGATTGACCGATAAGCGATTTTTGCCTCCGATTAGGTAAAATCTAAATGGTTCATCACCGATCACCGACTATTCGCTGATTAGTCGGCCGACTAGTCTGATTTTCACAACACTTTTTGTGCTATCCACTTATCCCTAGTATTATTATATTGGTTGTAGGAAATATATACCATCAGATGGAGCCCCACAGGTACAGGAACTAATAATCCTAATCAGCCATTAGTCTTGGCAAGGTAAATACCAGTTTTCTGCTTTATATTTTTTCTATCATTTATATTATTATTTTTATATCTTTGAGCACCTTCTTAAACATTATATATCAACTTTTTTTTTAAATTTTTGTTTCTGAATCTTTAACAGTGCATCATTTGACTCTACAATAAAGCTATGGGATGTGGAAACTGGAAGCCTTCTTCACAGCCTAGTTGCTCATGGGTACAATACTACTTATATTAGTAACATTTTATCCTTTTAATTAATTCACAACATTATAATTGTACCTATGGCCACTTATATGGCTTCCAAGAACAATTTATACATTGTTCAAAACGGCTAACCTTGTAAAAGTTACCCTTGCACCAGCTGCAATCTCATCATTTTGACTCTTTCAACATTATAACAATTTATACATTACACCTGTGAATTTTTCTGACGACTTGAAAATACTATTGTAGCATGTCGAGCAAGTTTTATGCATATGTAGACACATGTACAAAACATATAGATAATAACAATAATAAAAGTAAAGAAAAACCAGTTACATGTATTTGAGTAAATTGTAACGATTGTTTGTATTTGAATGAAGGGATCCTGTATATTCTGTTGCATTTAGCCCAAACGGTGAGTACTTAGCAAGCGGGTCATTGGACAAATGCATGCACATATGGTCGGTGAAGGAAGCAAGGGTAGTGAAAACATACGAGGGTAGTGGTGGGATCTTTGAAGTTTGCTGGAACAAAGAAGGCGATAAGATCGGGGCATGTTTCTCAAACAATGTAGTTTGTATCTTGGATTTCCGTATGTAATTTATTTATTTATTTTTAGTTATAGTTTAATAATTGTTTTCAAAAGTTTGAATAGTTTTAGGTACTTTGGTATGGTGATTTAGTAACCCGAACTTGTAGCTGGCTTGGTATAACATTACTTGCCTGAAATTTAGAGATGGTGGTTAACAAAAGGTTGCTTTTTCTTTGGGTGTTATTCGCACCATGGGTTTAATAAAATTTTTTATTTTTTTATTGGGAATTTAGTTATGTATTTAATAAATTGTGAATTGTTTTTAGATGAATTTGAGGTTCTGGAGAATTTTGTGAGATGGGGAAGAACATCATGTCATCGATGAACTACTCCTACCGTTGTCAAACCAGTTTGTAGCTTACTTAAACATCATTAGCAAAAAGGAAAAAAAAGAAATCTCTAGTTTACCAACGAATAGTCGACACTTAGACTTGGATCAATCTGTAAGCTTTTAATTACAAATTGCTAACAAAACAATTAACATATATTCCTTTGATCTAAACAACTAATCAACCTTTTTTCCTATCCAAAATTATACAGTCATATGTTCATAGCTTGTGTTAAAGAATCAAAACCCTCAAGTCAAAGATTCACCTTTGCTTCCAAACCTTACATATTTGAATTCAAATCTTCATCAACAAATACGAGTTTATGCTTTCCCAAAACTATCGTTTCCTGATGTCTACGAAGAAGGAAGGTGGAATCACAAACGGAGAAGACAGTCCAAGCACACATTTGAACTGAGATAAATAAATCATAAAGTCTAGTCAGATTTGAGAACAATGGCAACAAGCTATAAGAATCATGCATATTGTTATAATAATGTTGCACAAACCTTAAGTTGATTGTATTTTTCTCTGATTGCTACCAAATTTCCAGCTCTTATGCTTGATTGAAATTCATGTAAAGAGTCGTTCCAAAGCCAAATTCTGCAAAACTGTTAATCATAAACATTTGAGAATCATTATTTTAATTATAATAAGATAAAAAAAATTAATCTAATCTTTTATAATTCTTACCCATGTATGTGACTAGTTCGAACCTAATAAATCTTGAAAGAAATGTAATAGATGCAACTACCATAGAAAAAGCTTGATGTAATTAAATCTGTTTGTATCTATGGTTTTGTGGTCTAGTTTTATTGGTGTTACCATAGAAAAAGCTTGATGTAATTAAACCTAATTATGCTAACACAAACTTTATGTAATTAAACCTAAACAGGCATAGAGATTTATATTATATTAATATGTAGAAGCTTCCCACAACATATACCTCAAGGCTAAATGTTGGTAATTTTAGTGCTGTGAAAAAGTATTTTAGTGTATTGGATTAACTAGTTGATCAAGAAAGTAACGTTAGAGATTAAACAAGTTAGATGCCGTGGGAGTGCCAGATTGATTCTAAATGTTATTTCTACTTTGGTATGTTAAGCCGACTCGTATAATGTTATTGGGCTTATTTAAGAGTAATTTTAGATGTTGGATTTATTTTATTTGATATTGGGCTCAATTAAGATTTTAGGAGTTTGTAGGCTCACACTTAAAAATGTGTAGATCAATTGTCCATATAAAACAAATTTGGCAGAGGGTTATCTGTATAACCTTTTTTTCTCGATCAAAAAGAAAAGTATAGAACACGAGTTTTTTCTTGATACGGTTACAAGAAAAGAATTCTCATGGTTTCAACCAAATCTAACTCCATGAAAATTTTTGTCTTATCTGATAAATCAATCGTGAGTAAACCGCGAAATAGGTTTATTTGATACTGTTTCACGATTTAGAGATTGACATAAGCTTTTTATTCGAAGATTACATTCAAGTTCTAGAATTTATCAAGTTTCAGATTTGTTTATTTGGTTTGTTTCCGCGTTCTAGAGTAAAATTTTTAACAAAGATAAACCTATTTTGGGTTTGGTTCGCAAATCAGAAAACGCATAGATTAGTAATATGTCTTGGTTCTCAAGGAAGAAAAGGATATGATATTATCTTGGTTTGCAAAGGTTCAACAAATATTAATTATGTTCATGATTGCAAGGATAGAAAGGATTTGAGTATATTATTTTCATGATACTTCAAAGTAAATAAATCTTGGGTATTCTTCGATTATAAAAGCATTCTTTTAGGTTTTGATTGTTACAATTTGGGTTGTTGATAATAGAATTCAAAAGATTTATTTTTATATGTTTGTTTGAATCGGAATGCATCTGACGCTAGTTAACATGGTACCGCTTGAGATTGATTCGTAAGAGTTTTTCCTTAGCGGTTCTCAGTTGGTTCGCAAGGATTCAACATGTTTGATTGCAACTTGGATTATTGTGGTAATTTCACATGGTGGTCACCAAGGATGAACCTTTCTGTTGGAGAATTTGAAGTTGGATTTTAATTGATTTGATTTACTTAATTTGGTGTTTGGGATACGGTTGTTGGTTGTTTGGCAGAATTGGAAAGGGTATAGATATAGATTTGAATTTTGATTATTTGGTCAAACTGCAAATAGTTCAAATGTATTTGGTCACTTATTTTGATTTCAACAATATCAAACGAATTTAAGTCTATATGGCGATTAGAGAATTGATTCGTGACATGTTGAGTAAGTTTGTTAGGTTCAACAAGTTTGAAGGTCAAAACTATTAGTTTGGAAAGAAGACATGCAAGCTTTATTTTCGAATAGTATGATTGAGTTAATAAGAAATCCGAGAAGTTCAACAAGTTTAAGAGAAATAAAAGGAAGTTCAACCGAGACAGTGTTCAATTCAAAATGCAAAAATTGTCTTGTTGAAGACGTGAGAAACTCCGGCAACTCAAGAAAGATTATCAAGTGAAGTTTATGGGTGGAAACAAGCTGAATGTGATGGGTCCTAACAGATCAAACCCAAATTCTCTACAAGGTATGTTTTCTAATTCTACTTTAATTTTAACAAAACCTGTAAGTTTTCTAATTGATTCAACAGTTTATTCAGGACATGTTTGTGAAGTATTAAAAGCCAAAACAAGTGATAACTTTCGAAGTTAAGTTTCTTCCGAAGCTTAACATAGTTCTTCCGAAGCTTAGTTGGAATCTTCCGAAGGTTATGTTTGCTTTAGAAGGGATTTGAACTTTACTTTGGATATCTTCAGAAGGGTATCTTTCGAAGGGTTATTTATGTTCGAAAGATATAGTATAGGGTCCTTAGTGTCAATTCTCAATATTCGTTGAGTGTACATGTTCTAGTTAGTTAAACACTATAAATAGGGAACTGATGTAATCGGTGAGGGGATCCGAAATCATTCTAATAATTCTAATCATCTGCAAAATCTTGTTCACAATTTCATTCTTTCTTGTATCATCTTTGTATTGTTGATATTCCGCATTCGTGTTCTCAATTGATTTTGCAACAATTGGTATCAGAGCTTGGTTAGTGGCTCAATTGAGGATCAAGATTCAATCAAAGATCAATCGGTGGCAACAATGGTGTCTACAAAGTTCGAGGTTGAGAAATTCAACAGGAAGAACGAATTTGGGTTATGACGATTGAAGATGAAGGCATTACTCGTTCACCAACGAGTGGTGGATGCCTTGGTCGGAGAATCCAAGTTGCCAAATACAGTGCCAAACAAGGAGAAGAAGGAGATTCTAGAACATGCACGCAGTTCAATGATCTTGAACTTGGGGGATCGAGTAATCAGAGAAGTATCGAAGGAGACGTCTGCTACAGGGGTTTGGTTAAAATTGGAAAGTTTGTAGATGACGAAGTCTTTTGCGAACAGATTGTATCTCAAGAAACGGTTGTACACATTCCAAATAGCTCCTGGGAAGTCAATTGAAGATCATACTGATGAATTCAACAAGTTAGTGTTGGATCTTGAGAACATTGAAGTTGAATTGGATGATGAAGACCAAGCAATCATATTCTTGACATCTTTGCCATCCTCTTATGATCATTATATGGATACTTTGATGTATGGTAGGGACACACATACCATGGTAGAAGTGCTGGCAGCTCTCAATTCAAAGGAATTAAAGAAGATAACTGATTATAAGGAAGATGGTGAAGAGGGCTTGGTAGTCATGGAAAGATCTTAACAAAGAAACTTCAAGCAGAGAAGTGTCTCAAAGTCTCGATCCAAGTTTAATAGGAGGTGTTATGTGTGTGGATATGAAAAGCACTTCAAGAAAGATTGTCCTAACTGGAAAAGAAAGAAGGGTGAATCAAGTGGGTCAAAAACTCAATCTAGACGCAATGCATAAGATGATTCCTCTGATGGATATGAAAGTGCAGATGTGTTGGCTGTCATAAGTAGTGGTAAGGATGATGAGTGGGTGATGGATTCAAGGTGCTCATTTCATATGACATCGGTGAAGGAGTTCTTTAAAGATCTGAAGTTGAAGATCTTGGATCAGTGAAGCTAGGGGATGATAGACCTTGCAAGATTGTGGGTCATGGTACAGTGACTTTGAAGATGAAGTATAGCATGGAAGTGGATTATCATGATGTAAGGTATATCCCTAGTCTTAAAAGAAGTTTATTGTCTTTAGGGCTATTGGAGAGTTCTAGTTACCACGTTAGTCTTAGAGATGGTAAGGCTAAGGTGATTAAGGGATCAATGGTAGTATTGTCTAGTAGTAAGAGGAATAATAATATCTATCTACTAGATAATGCTGGTGTAGTAGAGCCCCAGGTGGCGACTGCCTCAAATGATAGTAGTTCAAATGCTATGTTGTGGCATAAGAGGCTTGGGCATATCAGTCATCAAGGATTGGTGGAGTTGCAAAAGCAACAGGTGATGACTAAGTTGCAGAACTGTGATTTTGGTTTTTGTGAAAATTGTATCATTGGTAAACATAAGAGAGTAAAGTTTACAAGGGCTAAGCATATCACAAGTGGGTTGTTAGACTACATTCATACTTATTTATAAGGTCCTGTTAAAGTTGATTCTTTGGGTGGTGCTAGATACTTATAACCTTAATTGATGATTTTTCAAGAAGAGTTTGGGTGGTTATCTTGAAGAATAAGAGTAATGCTTTGAGTAAGTTCAAAGAATGAAAAGTCCTTGTGGAAACTCAAACTGAAAGGAAAGTCAAAAAGCTAAGAACTGATAATGAGTTGGAGTTCTGTAGTCATGAGTTTAATCAG
This sequence comes from Flaveria trinervia, assembly GCA_025506515.1. Taxonomy (NCBI): domain Eukaryota; kingdom Viridiplantae; phylum Streptophyta; class Magnoliopsida; order Asterales; family Asteraceae; genus Flaveria; species Flaveria trinervia. Next base: position 167,081 of record JACCIX010000380.1, read on the forward strand.
TTTGGTAAAACTCATGGTATTTCCAGACATAGAACTATGCCAGAGAATCCACAACAGAATGGTTTGGCTGAAAGGATGAATAGGATTTTGCTTGAAAAACTAAGATGTATGTTGGCTAGTTCAGGGTTACCTAAGATGTTCTGGGCTGAAGCTGTGACAACTGCAACTTATTTGGTCAATAGATCTCCGTCAGCAGCATTAGACATGAAGACTCCTATGGAGGCATGTTTAGGTAGAAAGAATGACTATGGGGGACTAAAGGTGTTTGGATCTTTGGCTTATGCTCATGTTAGCCAAGGGAAGTTGAAACCTAGGGCCTGCAAGTGTGTATTTCTAGGATACCCTGAGGGTGTGAAAGGGTGTAGGTTGTGGAGACTAGATGGTGGCAGACCTAGAATGATAGTGAGCAGAGATGTGATTTTCCAAGAGGATGTTTTGTATAAAGACATTAAGGGGAAAAGGTGCTCAGAAGTTGAAGAGCAGAGTAGGGTTCAGATTGAGATCGAGCAGCAAGGTATGAATGATAAAGGTGTTGATCAGGGTACCTCTGATAGCCAGGGAGATGGTATAGATGATTACTAGTTAGCTAGGGATAGACAGAGAAGACAAATGGTGCCTCCACCCAGGTATAGAGAGGAGATGGATTTATCAGCATTAGCCTTTGTTGCTGTGGAAGAAGAAAGCATCTATGAACCGCTGCCATACTCTAAAGCAATTTCTATGACAGAAAGCTCAAAATGGTGTAAGGTCATGGAGGAAGAGATTGAATCTCTGTATAAGAATGACACATGTGAGCTGGTTTATAAACCTGAAGGTCATAAGCCTATGTCATGTAAGTGGTTGTTCAAACTGAAAGATGGAATATCTAAAGGTGAGCCTCCTAGGTACAAGGCTAGACTGGTAGTTAAGGGGTTTACACAGAAGCCAAGGGTGGATTATAATCAGATATTTTCGCCTGCGGTGAAGCATTCGTCTATCAGGGTTATGCTATCATTGACTACTCCTATGGATATGGAGTTACATCAGTTGGATGTGAAAACTGCATTTTTGTATGGGAAGCTGGATGAAGCTATCTATATGAAGCAGCAAGAGGGGTTTGAGGTTAAGGGGCAGGAAGATAAAGTATGTCTACTTAAGAAGTATTATATGGACTAAAGCAATCCCCTAGACAGTGGTATAAAAGGTTTGATGAACATATGGTGACTAATGGGTTTAACAGGAGTAGCTATGATAGTTGTGTGTATTTTAAGGAATACAATGTAAACAGATTTGTGTATTTGTTGCTGTATGTTGATGACATGTTGGTGGCTTGTCCTGACTTGGAAGAAATTGAAGTTACTAAGAAAATGTTGATGTCAGAGTTTGATATGAAAGTTTTAGGTGAAGCCAAGAAGATATTGGGCATGGAGATCAAGAGAGATAGGGAACACAAGGTGTTGAAGTTGTCTCAAAGGTCTTACTTAGAGAAGGTACTAAATAATTATAGGATGGATGATGTGAAGCCAGTAATTGTTCCTATAAGTGCTCATATTAAACTTTCAAGCTTTGATTGTTCTAAGTCAGATGCTGAAGTTAGATATATGGAGAAAGTACCTTATGCTAATGTTGTTGGGAGCTTGATGTACGTGATGGTTTGTACAAGGCCGGATATTAGGTATGCTATGAGTTTAGTCAATAGGTATTTGTCAAATCCGGGTAAAGCTCATTGGGTTACTATGAAATGGATCTTGAGGTATCTCAGGGGTACTAAGCACTATGGTTTAGTGTTGGGTGTCATGGACATGGGAAGTATGACATGATTGTTGGTTATGTGATTTGGATTTTCCAAGGACCTAGATAGAGTTAGATCTACTACAGGGGATGCATTTCAAGTGCTGGGTAACTTGGTTAGTTGGAAAGCTCAGTTGCAGCATGTAGTGGCATTATCTACAACAAAGGCTGAGTACATAACATTGACTGAAGGAGTCAAGGAAGCTATGGGGTTGCATGGTTTTGTTTCTGAGTGGGAATCAAAGTTGCATACTTAGTGGTGTATTGTGATAACCAGGGTGCAGTCCAATTGTCAAAGAATAGCATGTTTCATGAGAGAACAAAGCACATTAATGTGAAGTTGCACTTCATAAGGGATGTGGTGAATGTTGGGAAGGTGAAAGTGGCAAGTGTGTCTACTTTGGAGAATCTAGCGGATGTGTTTACAAAGTCTCTACATGGTGTCAAGTTCAAGTTTTGCTTGGATGCATTGGGAGTTGGTTAAAATCTTGTTTTGGATTTTAAGGTGGAGATTGTGAAGTATTAAAAGCCAAAACAAGTGATAATTTCCGAAGTTAAGTTTCTTCCGAAGCTTAACATAGTTCTTCTAAAGTTTAGTTGGAATCTTCTGAAGGTTATGTATGCTTCAGAAGGGATTTGATTACTTTGGATATCTTCCAAAGGGTTATTTCTGTTTGGAAGATATAGTATAGGGTCCTTAGTGTAAATTCTTAATATTCGTTGAGTGTATCTGTTATAGTTAGTTAAACACTATAAATAGGGAACTGATGTAACCAGTGAGGGGATCCAGAATCATTCTAATAATTCTAATCATCTGTAAAATCTTGTTCACATTTTCATTCTTTCTTGTATCATCTTTTTATTGTTGATATTCCGCATTTGTGTTCTCAATTTATGTAACACCCGGTTATTTATTTTTTTTGAAGTTGAAGAATGAAGAAAAAGAAATAAAGTCCTAAGTCGAGGGACCAAACTCGCCAGTGAGAGAAAGTTGGGTATGTGGTGATATTTGAAGGGAGAGGGCAGCCATTACCCTCTCCACACACTCACATTTCAGCCAAAAGAAAGAGGAGAAGAGAAAAAGAAGAGAAAATGGAGAATATGTTGGTTCGGGTTGGTTCGAGTAAGCAAAATCATCGTGTAGCGAGTCAAATCAAAGCTCTCCTTGTTGTGGTTGTTTGTTTGAGTTCTAGGACCCCTCCTTTACACATTTTTGAATTATTTAGGGCGGAACACATCTGAAAATCGGGTTTTCGAGTGTGTATGTGCTTGACCCGTTTATGTATGTGTATGTGTGTGTATGATTCGTTTGAGCCTTGCTTGTGAGCTTATATGTGCTTGAATGGTGTTGTGGTATGCATTCCTAAGTTTTAGGATGGTTGATTTGGGCTTAGAATGAGTTTGGATGAGCTTAGAGGTCGAAAATGGCAGATTAGGTTCGGGATGAACTGCATTCTGCATCAGCTAGGGCTAGGCGACTGAATGGAGGCCATACGGCCGAATGAGGTGCGATTGAGGTTCATTCGCACGATTGGGGTTCATTCGCACGATTGGGGTTCATTCACACAAATGAGGGTTCATTCGTGCGACTGAGGGCCAGTCGCATGGGGAGTCATGCGACTGAGGGTCCATTCGCATAAGTGCTCATCCGCATTAGTTTCATTCGCATGAGGTCCATCCGCATTGGTTACATTCGCATAGGACTCATCCGTATTGGTCCATTCGCATGATGCTCAGTCGCATGGAGGCCATGCGACTGAAGGGTGTCCATACGGCTATTGCACCCGAGGAAAAGTGTAACTTTTGACTTTCGGGGGAAAGTGCAGATGTAAGTTTTGACGTAGAAGTTCCTGTAAGTTCATGTAAGTTCATGTAAGATGAATTTTGAGGTCTTAGAGGTTATGTCGGGCATGATGATGATGTTGCATGTTTATGCATGATGTTGTTATGCATGATGTTGCCCTATATGATGATGATGACTGTGTATGTTAATGTTCCTTATTATGATGTATGTTTATCTTTCCGCGGCTTTACGATGAATGTTAATGAATGAATGAAAGTAGCATGTAACGTAAAGCGAAAGATAATGAAAGAGGAACGTGAAGTAAGAATGCATGCATTAATGAATGATGAAAGTAATGAAAGTCTTGCAAGCACTGTATGTCGGGACAGGCCATTAAAAGGTGTTAACCCAACGGTGTGCAGGTTTGCTACCCTGGGAGGATGCACATCGGGATCTTTCTTTGTGATTGACCATATGTATGGAACCATTGTTGCTTGCCTTAGGTACTGTGACCAGAGGTGCTGGGCACCGTGAATGAAGATCTATTATAGGCTTAGGTCCAGTACCATGAGCATGAAAGTCATAGCATATGATAATGGTATACCTGAACTTTACCTTAGGTACTGTGGCCAGAGGTGTTGTGCACCGTGAATGAAGGTCTATCATAGGCTTAGGCCCAGTATCATGAGCATGAAGGGTAAAGTTCATGGTGATGACGAAAGGAAAAGATGTAATGATAAACGAACGAATGAAAGTAAGAATGAATGAATGAACAGAAGTTAATGAATGAAGAAGATAATAACTATTATCTATGTGTACGTATAATGTATGATCGCATGAAAGAAAAGAACGGTTTTAGTGAAAGAAAAGTATGTTTTATTTTATAAAACTAGAACTCACTCAGCAACGCTGACTTTGATGTGTTTCCAGTTGGCAGGTAATGATTGTTGAGGATGGCACGAGGTGGCTACTCAGCTCTTTTGGGATGACATCCGTTTATTTCATGCTTTTGTGATGTAATGCAACAATGTATTTTATAACTGATTGACGATGTATTATTTGGCAAAAGGTTTTATAATAAAATGAGATGTCATTTTTGAATGTTTCTGCTGCAAAATTTGTGTAAAAGAAATGAAAATGTATGTTTTGTGTGCAATGATTTACCAGCTGTAAGCGTCCCGGGAACGGGGCCTTACAATTGATTTTGCAACAATGTTAATTACTTACAAATTTGATTCAAGAAAACAAAGTTTATATATAATCAAAATAATAAACAAATAAAGGGTAATGTTTTGAATCTAATAAATCTAACATTAAAGATGTTTTTTCACATAATCAGATGGAGTTGTTGTGTCATGGTTCAGGCAACAATCAATCTATTAGATGTTTTAAAAGTCAAAAAAATCCTGTGGGTTGTGAAATAAATGAAACCCGGTCTTTGGGTTTAGTTTTGAATCAAAAGATCCAGTGGTTGGTAAAAAAAATTGGTTGAGAATTATGTAATATTTATTTCTAAGTCTTTTTATTTACATGATGATATGCTTGAATGGTGGGTAGACTCAAGTGCTACAAGTCATGTATGTAAAGATTTAAAATGGTTTGAGGAATTGATCCTATGTGAAGATAGATTTGTATTAAGGATGAGAAATATAGCAACTAAGCTTGCCAAAAGATTTGAAAAGTTTGACTTGTATTTACGTCTGGAAAACAATTATTATTAGATTATGTGTTGTATGTTCTAGGTATTCAGAAGAACTTATTATGTGATATTGTGTTAAATAATGATGGTTATAAATAGGTCGTCGAGTAAGACAAGTTGTTTAAACTTAATATTAATGTTCTGTTTGGTGTCAAATCTATATGGTATCATCTTGTAGCAAAGTAAATTATGTTTTTAATTTGTGGCATACTAGATTAAATAATTAATTTTAGAATGAAAGAAATGAATAAGTTGAACTTAATATTGACTTTGACATGAATAATAGTAAATGTCATACTTATGAATTAACATGTCTAGATGAGTTTAAAAGGAATTCTAAGGTATTGTAACTCATTTATTTAGAATTGAATAATTTTATAGTTAGTCTTCACTATGTTATAAAACATATGTTATCACACTAAAAAATGATAGATATGAAAGAGGTAGATGTGATCCTTGGGATAAGGATTGAAAGGAGTATTAATATCTCCCTAGCATAAATCATTATGTTGAGAAAGTATTGAGAAAATTTTAATCATTGATTGTTTTCAAGTTGATATTCCTATAGGTCATAATATTTGACTTGCGTGTAGTTAGGGTGAATCTATTCACATATAAAATATTTAAAGCAATTAGTTATTCAGTGTATGTTATGATTAGCACCTAACTTGGTAAAGCTTATGCTTTGAGGTGTTAGCTCAAAAGAAATTTGCTTAACCAAGTGGATATTGGGGAAGTTTGCATCACTTGACAATGGAATGCAAGTTTGTATTAGCTCTAGCTGCAAATGGTGAGGAAGTTTGAATGGTTAAGTAAATTTGATCTTTGAGAGTTATTGTGGTTAGAAGTAAAACCGGTATCACCAATTTCTATTAAATGTGATAGTGCTAGTTAAGGATTATAGTCAAGTATATAATGGAAAGTCTAGACTCTTGTGTATTATACATAACATTATTTATGAGTTCATCATGAATGGTGTGATGTTTGTTAAATTATTAAGATCTAATTATATTTTGACTGATTATTTAACTAAAGAGCTAGGAAGAGATCTCACGAATAAATCAGTCATAAGGATGAATATAAAGTTCAATTTTAATATCTTATGTCAGGACACCCAATTCCCATTTAATACAACATTAGATGCTAAATTCAATGTGATAAGCTTGTCATAAAGATACTAGAACACATGAATAAAATCATCCCAAGATATGTGTTCAAACTACAAAGTAAAGGAGGTTGAAATTTAATTTGTTAATAGTTCATTGATAAATTGCAGTGCCGGTGCAAAAGTAATGAACTACCTATAAGAATATAAAGTTTAGTCGTTTCAAGAAGCTTTGGACTTGGGCTTTTATAATTTTTTTAAAGGATTAGGAGACATGCTAGTAAAACATTGTGTCAAGAGAAGTTTGGATTTGTAAACGTATATGTATGTTACATGTATTTAAATGAATAACTTGGGTTCAATCTATTATGACACCCTGTTATTCTAATATATGTATCATGTAATATACTAAGGTGAAAATTCAATTCATTTATGTATACGTTTGTGTTTCTTTGAGAATAATTAAGTTAATCATGGATATCACTAAAATAGGAGAGGATTGTTGATAATTTTAGTGCTCTCAACACGCATATTAGTGTACTAGATCAACTAGTGATCGAGAAAATAACGTTAAAGATTAAACGAGTTAGTGTCGTGGGAGTGTGAGCTCGATTTAATTCTAAATGTTATTTGGACTTTGGTATGTTAAGTGGACTCATATAATGCCGTTGGGCTCATTTAAGAGTAATTTTAGATGTTAGATTTGAGCTCAATTAAGATTTTATGAGTTTGTGGGCTCACACTTAAAAGTGTGTAGATCAATTGTTTATATAAAACAAATTTGGCAGAGGTTATCTGTATAACCTTTTCTTCTCGATCAAAAAGAGAGGAATTGAACACTAGAGTTTTATTTTTATATGGTTATAAGAAAAGAATTCTCATGGTTTCAACCAAATCTAACTCCATGAAAATCTCTGTCTATTCTAATAAATCAATCGCGAGTAATCCGTGAAATAAGTTTATCTAATAGTGTTTTACGATTTAGCGATTGATCCAGGTTTGGTTATTCGAATATTACATTCAAGTTTCAAAATTCATTAAGTTTTAAGTTTGTTTATTTGGTTCGTTTGCTCATTCTAGAATAAAATTTTCAACACTAAATGCCTAGTGTAATTTAAGGTAAAAGTCTTAAAATGATTTTTTGACCATTCCATGCTAATAAATGTATCCACCCAGTGAGTTGTCTCCGTCTACTAAATAATGGCGTCCGAACTTTCATTTATGGAACATGATTTGTCCATTTGTCCAAACAAGGTTTATCGAACCTGTTTAAAGTTTGACCAAACCTATTAACAAACAATTTCTATCAAACCTGCAACACAATTGAACACCATTTATGGTTTGGAAGATCCTGTTAAAAATGGAGACATTTTATAGAATATGTTATAGCCAGTGTGACATTTTAAGGGAAAAAAGATTAAAGTAACATTTTAAGAAAACCAGGTTTGTTGACTTGGTTCTTAGTTACTATTATTTTCTTGATGATACTTTAGCTCACTTGTGAGCAAGTGAATGTGGAGAGAGGTTTCCATTATCTCGTTGGTCGTCATGGATACAGCCATACAGGTGAACATTTGTGATCTCTGATGGTAGCCGGTTGTTTATCTTTCTGCAAATGTATATATAGTTTTATTGATAAGTTTGTTGTAATGTGAATTGAAGTCGGAGCAGATACAATGAAAACGGACAACGATTGGTTACCTCTGGCTTTTCTTATTCCCAACAATAAAGCTCATAATTCTCAGATCTGTAAATCCTTAATCTCTAATGGTGTTTGGTACTAACAAGTCTTAAGCTCCTGCGTTGCAGCGTGAAAAAAAAACCATATCAAGTAGTACAAATGATACCATAGTCAGTGACCACTAACATTAAAAAAGGTCGTAGTAAAATAATAAAAATAAAAACGAATGAAAAGTAGGTGTAAAAATGTTAAACAATGTAAGCGGAACGTAAAAACAATCAGTAAGTCGATCTAGAACTAGCACGTTGCGACGGAGTCGTTAAACAGGGAAAATTCAAGGGTATAAACGTTAAACCATACATGCACACTAGGTAAGTTAAACCGCAAAATTTAAACCAAACTTTAAAACAAAAAAAATATGAAATATGAATAAAATAAGAGACTAAAATTAAACTAAAAATATTAAGTACAAATTGTAAGATTATAAAAGTATTATATAAAATAAGACACAAGTTAAGGATTAGAAAAAAACACAATATATATACAACTTATTAAGCATATTATACAACTTTTTAAATTTAACAAAGTTAACCATTAGTAATGCATAAATGACTTTTTGTTAGGTTAAAAATGCTTATTACCTTACCTATGGTTACTATTTGCCATTATTATTATTATTATTAAACACATGAGCTCTAAATCTATTTTTTAAATTTACAAAATAAGCGTCACCATTGAGGACTCTAATGTCTTTGTCATTGGACAGAACCCCTTCACGTTTCACTATTTTCTTGTTTCCATTTTATTGAACAACGCTCATTTAGTCCAAATAACACCTATGATTAGAACTTGCTTTGCTTAGATATCATCTGAAAGCATACCAAAAAACAACGCAAAAAATCAAGTTCAATGTCAATATGTTGTGCAACTTCAATACTCAAATCAACATTCAAAAGTAGCCAACCAAGCCAGTCAAACTAGTTGACCCTCCCTATGAGTAAGAACAACATATTATTAACAATGCAAATAAAATTTCGCAAAGTGGAACAAATGATAAAAGGACATAATGGTAATCATATATGAGATGGAAAATTCATAGGTTAGTGTTGTTGTATCAAGCTCATAACAGCCTCTAAAGTTCATAACAGCCTCTAAAGTAACGATCTGAATAAAGAAAATTAAGAATTGGATGAATTTTTTTTACTTTTGCCTATGGTATCACTAAAATCTTTCTTGTTGAACCTTGAATTTATTATGATTTCCTCCTTGAACCTCATCGCTACGTTAGATTATAATGATACCACATGCAAAAGTAAAAAGGTTCTCTCGTCTGATTCCTGTTTTTCTTTTTTCAGATGATACGTTAGCATAATTTATGCTTTTACTTTGCACTTTGTAGTGCAGTAATGTACAAAAAGCATGATGTTCCATCCCTATCTGTCCATTTTTATTGATTATACAAGATTTCACGGCATGTTGGTTGATTCAAATGATTAAGGAATACACACATAAAAACTCTTACAGACTTTTTCCTTACATTCCTTCCTATTGATTTACAAAGGCTAAATGACAAAAGTAGCAAAAAGTCATCAACAACTAGATTTTAACTTATAAGTTAGCGTCTTTATATTAACTATAACAGTTCAGCAGATCAGTTAACAAAATTGAAGTATGTGAATATAAATGTTAGCCTATAAACAAAAAGAGCTTAAATTTTCTTTGACAACTTACAAATCTAATGTATAGATTCAAGTATACAAGAACATATGAATGGTAACATACTTACATAAATGAAAGAACCTTTAAACAGGTTCGTTTTGGTGATGGTTCGTATGTAAAGATTAATGGAAGTGGGTAAATTTTGTTAGAATGTAAAAATAAAGAACATAGAATTGTTTTTAATGTCAATTACATTCCAAGTTTGAAAAGTAACACTCTCAACCCTTGGACAATTGATTGAAAATGGATGTAAAGTCTTGTTAGAACGTGATTTATTACACCTATATGATCATAATCAAACTCTTCTCTGATGCCAAATTACTGTCTAAGAACATAAAGAAAAGATGAATCAGAGAGATATTCAGTAATTGATCTTGCATAAATGAATATTCCCATTGATACATAGATGTATATATAGAAGACACAATTACAACATCAACCTTCCTAATTGCATAGTAAAAATACTATGTTTTGACATATCTACATATATGGGTTGGATTCAAATGAAAACAAAAACAAATTATGAAAATAATAAACCAAATCTTCACCTTTGATGTGTTAAGATCAATAACTAATAACTCATATTTGTCGAATAAAAAAAAATAAAAGCTTGTACTCTTGTGGGACCATGTGTATAAAAAAATGAGCCATTAATTAAGATACATAAAAAGTGGAGATTTAGTTTATATGTTTTAATAATTTCTCTTGAATTTCATTTAAACTTTAACTAACTGGAATTAATTCTAACATCTAAAAGAATCAATAAATCCTATCAAAATAATGTTAAAACTGTTTAGTAATATGCATAGCTTAAAGAACTTGCCAGTGTTTGTGGATTGCAATTATGACACATCATGAACCGGTAAACCAAAAGTTACAAATTAAGAAGCATGTCATACAAAGAATAAATGCATTTAAAACTTTAAATTTAGAATTATGAAATGAGACTAAATGATAGATATAAAAATAACCTACATGTTGAAGGATACATCAGTAAATTAGCATTCCTTTAGCAAGTTCAAAAGATTTGAAACATGTAAGTCCATAAGGTCTGCTCAAATATCTCCCAATGTTGCTTTGCTACTTCAAAATATTCGGTGTAATATTCCCATCGTAGAAATGGTACCCCATTAGTGTAATTTTGATAAATATAAATTCTTTTTTTGCAAGTCATCAAAATGTAAAAGGTATGAATCAGAGAATTTGATTCTGACGAGCAAAATTATGAAGAAAGAAATTAACTGTTAAAATATCATGCTTGGAACATCAAATAAATCTAATACTTTGGGTCACATTGCCTAATTAAAGTACAATTTATGTGATTATCTATATATAATTCTTTACATAACAATAATTACTTCAAAACCGAAAATTTATGAGCAAATAGTTACCTTTTCTCTCATGCAAAGCATCTAAACTTTGATCCAACTCACTTTTTTCTTCTTTTACATGCACATCCTCCATTCCTCCCCAATAGAAGCCATCACATAGTATGGCTGAATTGTTGATAATGAACTCACACTATCGATGTCATCACTATCAAGTATTGCAGCATTCATACATGTGAATATTTATAAAACGTGAAATAAAAATGCAATTACAAAAAAATAATCAATGAAAGCCCAATGACATGTCAAATCTTGAAACATAGGAGAAATAGAGGATGGATTGAAAGAAAACATTGGCAGTTAAATGAAACCCAATCAATTGAACCCCATAACAAATTACAAAAACAAATCGTATAAGCTACAGGATGCACTTACCTTGATCATATATCAATATCATACAAGAATCAACTATTTTCATCTAAGCTCATCCTATGTCATTGACTTGAAGCAGTTAAGACGCATTGAAATCGATCTCAACTATCCGCCACCTGTAGAGGCACCAAATTTTGATCTAAAATATCAAACCGCAGGATTCCAGAAGTAGAATCTCTTAAAACCATCATTCGATCATGTTCTTAAGCGGTTTCATTTGCTTCTTGGATATGGATTTGTTGGTGCTCTTGTAATCCTGCTCCATGATAGGGGGATTCTTGTCTGTATGAAGGTGGAGCAAAAGAGAAGAAATGTTTCAAACTCTTTAATGATCTTGTGAAACTCGTATGTTTTAATCCTTTTGTTAACTTTTAATGATCTTGTGAAACTCGTATGTTTTAATCCTTTTGTGAATGTAAGACGTTTATTTATTAACTTTTAATGATCTTGTGAATTTAAGACGTTGATTTATTAACTTTTAATGATCTTGTGAAACTCGTATGTTTTAATCCTTTTGTTAACTAAACTCGATTGATGGCCCAGAACCGTTAGATCAACACAACAATACATCCAGAATTTAAGACAATCTGTCTCGAATTTAAGAGCATTGTTATGAAAAAACTACACCAAATACAATTATCATAACCCTATTTATACTACATGTATAGTAATCTTAACCTAACAAAATATCTTTAAATAGTCAAAATAAATAAGCTAACTCAATCCCAGTCTAATACGAACTCCACCAAAATATTAATAAACTAATATGAATTATTATCCATTTCTACCTTTTTGACTCAATTTAATAACATCAACTTTCGTATGGGACTGTTTCAACCCTCGACTTCTCAATTTAACCATTCTAGCTCTTATAATGATTAACAATTTCATCAATTCACTAGATACCAGAAATGTACAATGATAATGCTAGGAATACATATGTGCCCGTTGTGAAGGGACGGAGAGGCTTTGAAGACGTGCACAATTGTGTTTCTATAAGTTGTATATTGCCATAGACAACTTGGTTTAAATACATTTATATCGGCACATAGATAAATATAAGCACGACGTAACGATATATTTACATTTTTGCAATAATGTCACTTATTTATGTGTCGATATAAATTGCATAATTGTAACTTTTAAAAGTTTGATCAATACAAAAGATAAATCCTATTTCAAAAGCCTAACCGTCTTTATGCCTTAACTACTATATACTTCCACACATTATTATATATATTAGTTAGTAACTTGAGAGCTACAATAAAAAACTTGACTCTTCAACTTTACCACTAAACTTACCGCCTTTGCAAAGTGGCCCCTTGCCATGGAGGCGGAGGATAATTAGGGGTAGGGTAATTAGGATCATTTTTCATTTCACTTTTGTTTACCGGATCTTACCACTTGCAAATATACCATGATAATAACAACAATAGCTTTTTATTTGATCTAAATATGTATTTAAAACCAATATGAGTATTACAATAGATTTTGTAGTTTTTCAAGTTTAGCCATCTAGGTTTTAATTTTTGTTATATGATGATCCATAATATTTTTTATGTTAGAGATATATCTTTTTTTAAAAAGTCGTATTTAAAATCGTGTGTTTTTTGTATTGTAGGTTTTAGCAAGTGCAATTACTGTTGTGCTATTGCTATAAACCCAATGAACCGAACTGATTATAAGTGATATCATTGTTTCTGGTATATTTTTTATTGGAACCGATATGTATTCACTTTTTTGGTTTCTAATGAGTTGAGCTGAGAATGAACAAAGTCACGTTTCGTAAGATAGGGGAGAGCAACCAAACTCTCGCACATGGGAGAAAACACTAGTTTTGCAACTAATATATAATTATGCAATAAAACCATTAAATGTACTCAATCGTAAAAATGAAAGTCACTTCAAGTATCCCATCATAGAAATGATAGCTAGTTTGTTAATCTACCATATACCCAAAAGCGTACATTCTTATAAAAGTGAGGGCTGGAAAACCCGAATACAAACGCATATGCAACGATAAACATAATTTTAATCAAAGAAAAAACTAAAACAAGTTTTCTTTAAAAATATTT